>CAUYRH010152186.1:0-50000 GCA_963574655.1 Perodicticus potto
AAAAAATAAAGATTGTGTAACAGAGAGAACGATATAACAAACTATTTGTGGATGTCTAGATCCCAAGTAGATATAATATCATATAGTAATCCTCACTCAACTTATTATAAACAAGGAAATATTTCTACCTATCACTATAAATATTTTGACGCATATATACTTTTGTATAGGCATAGTAAGTAGCACTGAGCAATTTACATTTATGTGATAAAGTGGTGGAATGAGCAATTTTCTTTCTTAAAAATACTTCCTCCTGAAACTTTTCAGCATGTACCATGTTTTACTAAGATCTACTTTAAATTTTAATTGTATCTGTTTGAATCTTGGCTTAGCTAATAGAGTATTGAACCACAAATAGAACCTTGGGTGTCTTTTAATAGGTTTGAGTAATGTGGCAAATTTGGTCATCATCAAAAACATCAAAAAAAATTAGGCAAATATGAATCTAAAAATTGTCCTGTTGAAATCATAGAAAACTTCTATCAATCAAGATATTTACTATTGTCAACTTCTATGCTGTAGAACAAGTTCAATAATAGATTTCTTTTGTTATTAATTTTTCATATAAGAGAAGATTTGTGTACAAAGGTTTAACTTGATGTCTAAGAGATAAATAATAAGAAGCTTGAATGCTAAAACATGAAATAGTATATATTACTTCATTAAAAAAAGTATTAATTAAAAATGAAATCCATCACTATGTAGATTTTTCTTCTTGGGCAAATTATCAGAAACCCCTGACTGATTTATTACCATTCTTTTCTTGGCCACTGCACACTTCTGGATGCTAAGCAGTGCAGGTTCCCTTTAGTACAGGTGCCCTCATTTTACATGGGTTATACCTTAATAAACCAATCATGAATTGAAAATGTCCTAAGTCAAGAATGCATTTAATGCGCTTACCCAACCAAATAGCATAGCTTAATCTAGCCTACCCTAAACGTGCTCACCTCACTTAAACATTAGTCTAAAGCTGGGCAAAATCATCTTGCTATACAACGCACTGTAGACTGTTGATTGGGTGTTTATTCTCATGATCTCATGGCTGCCTTGGAGCTGTGGTTCCATGTTGCTGCCAAGTATCTCAATAGCATTGCATAACGCATATGGCTAGTAGGTGAGAAGATCAAAATTCAGAATTAAAGGTACAGTTTCTACTGAATACGTGTCATTTTCATACCATCGTACAGTTAAAAATCATAAGTGTGGGATCATCTGTATTAGGCTATATAAAGTTTATTTAAAAGGCAAATATACTTCATAAAGAATGATGAAACTGTTGTGTTCTCTATGTCATATATATTTTGGGGTTTTCCAGCATTGTTTTGTATTTTGTATGTCATTGCTTCTTTCCTACAAACTAAATAGTCAAGTTTGCCTCTATGGAAAAGGTAATTTTAATTATTTTACGTCATTATTTCTGTATATTATAATATGAATTGTTAGCACTCATTTATCAGTTTATAATTTAAGATGTTGAAATATTTCCAGGAAATCTTTGGAAAGAGAAGACTTTGAAAAAATAATTGCAGACCAAGCAATTGCAGCAGGTAATAGAATTGTTTAAGCGTATGTAATTAGAAAGTATATCCTATACCTGTAGAAGTGATATTTTCTCCAAATATATTCATATTTATTTTTTGGTGATTCCCAGTATGAGGTATTCAATATTATATACTGTGTCAATGTAAAAAATAACTTTTTAATACTATGTTTTTGTTCGACCTAAAACATTTTCTCTTTTCATGTTTGCTTGCTGAGAAATAGTTAAAGGTTGTGTGGGAAGCCGATTCACAGATATTCACAGGCTTTGGTCTTGAAATTAACCATTCCTCACTTATGCATGAAAAATTCTACTCATCAAACTAAAATAAAAATAAAGAATGTTTTTAAACATTGAAACCAATCATAGGAAAAAGGGCTAACTGTTCTCACATTAATAATAAGTTTGGGGCAAAAATTAAATGAGTGACTTTGTCTCACAGTTCTTTTCAAAGTTGGAGTACATGGATTAAGAAGTTGCATCTTTCTAAAAGTACAGAATGTTAAAAATTAAAATAATGATAGTAACTAACTTACATTGAGTCCTTCCTAGGAGCCAGGTGCTTTTCTAAACACAATCCCCACATATCACAACAGTGCTATGAAGAGGGCTCTATTGTTTCTCCCCCATTGCCCATGGGAAGAAATGTGGTGCACAGAACGTAACAAAGTAAAGGGAATTTTGGAAGGAGAAGCTATATAACGTAAATAATATATTCTAAGCAATTATTCATTCAGTTGATTCTAAACCACAAAAATTCTATTTTACTCCCAAAACATGCTTTAAAATCCCTTCTAGACAAAATTAAGCTTCATCATCAGTGATTGGAAAGTAATTCCAATATTTGACTCAGATACCTCTGGATCTTCCTCTGGGAATGGGGAGCCCCTTCATGAGGATGTATTGCATTTGTTGTTAATAGAAAGATAGGAGGACTTTTTCTGAAGTAGACTTCATCCTGGAATTGTAATTGTTCTTTTAAAGTTAAGTTTAAGGGAGATACAAAGTTACAGATGATATTACATTGGTCATTCTTTCTAAATTAACTGCTTGGGAAGTTTATGTTCAGAGTTGCCTGAATTTTAGCAGCTAGTCTATGTAGATAATTTGAATATAGGTGCTTGATTTTGGCTGAGACTCTTATTATCCGATATAAAGAGAACTGAGCGGATAACACAGCGTGGAAAATAGGAGTCACAGCACAGTTCTAGCAAGGTGGCATGTTTGATATGGCAGAAAATGTATGATATGCTTTCAGGAGTTCCGGTGGAGATCATCAGAGAATCTCTTGGTGAAGAGCTTTTTAAAATATGCTATGAGGAAGATGAACATATCCTCGGTGTGGTTGGAGGAACCCTTAAGGATTTTTTAAATAGCTTCAGTACCCTTCTCAAACAGAGCAGCCATTGCCAAGAAGCAGGAAAGAGGGGCAGGCTTGAGGAGGCCTCCATCCTGTGCTTGGATCAAGATCTCGATTTCCTGAGTGTTTATTACTTCTTCCCTAAGAGAACCACCTCTCTGATTCTTCCTGGCATCATTAAGGCAGCCGCTCGTGTACTGTATGAAACGGAAGTGAAAGTGGCCTTGACGCCTCCCTGCTTCCACAAGGGTTGCAGTGAGTTCGTCAACCAGCCTTACCTGTTATACTCCGTTCATGTGAAAAGCGCCAAACCCTCCCTGCCCCCCAGCAAACCCCAGTCCTCCCTGGTGATTCCTGCATCCCTCTTCTGCAAGACATTTCCCTTCCATTTCATGTTTGACAAAGATATGACGATTCTGCAATTCGGCAATGGCATTAGAAGACTGAGGACTAGGAGAGACTTGCAAGGGAAGCCTAATTTCGAAGAATACTTTGAAATTCTGTCTCCAAAAATCAACCAAACGTTTAGTGGCATCATGACCATGTTGAATATGCAGTTTGTTGTTCGCGTTAGAAGATGGGACAACTCTGTGAAGAAATCCTCAAGGGTAAGGAAAACGTATGCTTATCTTGAATTTGAAACAAATGATGTCAAATGCAAGGACTTGAAACCACAAGGGGTAAATCCATGCATCACTTGAAATGCTCTCATGAAACAGTTGTGTCTGAAAAAGCTTTAAGATAATTTTACGGCTGAAATTTAAACAAATTCTTCCTCCATTCATTTGCTTGCTTACTTGACTTATTATGTCACAAATATTTATTGAATGCCATGTGCCCTTTAAAATCTTCATTGGGTATTTTATAACTAAATTAGAATATGTTTTCAATTTTTATCAAATAGTTTAGTTCAAATAATAAGAGGTATTTATAGTAAACAAAAACCTACTTGTTTCTTATACTAGGCAATGAAATGGATTTTTAATCAATACTTAATAGACATGGAAAATGAATAACTTGATTGTTATAGAATGTGGGGTGAAAACATATTAGTAATCTCGTGGTAGAGAACCTTTATAACTATTTAGTCCTAGGAAAGAAAGTTTCCTAATTCAGTGTTGGTAGTATAAGCAAAGCTATGAGAGAGGATTTAGTCACCGTAGCCCCAAGCAGAAGCACTGTTTGGCCCTCAAAATGCAGGCAGTTTTATTATTACATTTCTATCATAAAAATCATTGCAAGTAGTGTTGTTATTATTTTTCTATCATAAAAATCACTTATCTATGGCTGTGTGCAGTGGCTCACGCCTATAATCCTAGCACTCTGGAAGGCTGAGATGAGTAGATAACTTGAGACCAGCCCAAGCAAGAGCCCCATCTGTACCAAAAATACAAAAATTAGCCTGGCATGGTAGCAAGCTCCTATAGTCCTAGCTATTCAGGAGCCTGAGGCAAATTGATCAATTGAACCTAAGAATTTCAGGTTGCTGTGAGCTATGATGCCATGGCACTCTACCCATGGCAAAAGAATGAGACTCTGTCTCAAAAAAAAGAAAGAATCATTTATATAAATGTTTAAAAAATGAGTAACACTTAAAGATGTTCATTGTAGCAAAAAATGAAAAACATTAATTACATATATTTTTGTTTAAAACAAAAAGAAATTCTGTTTTACAACCTCTTTCATCACTTCTATGCCATTAGATATAAGTTTATGTCACCATTTCCGAGGCTGGGTGACATTCCAGTGTATGGTTATGTGCTAGTTTACTTCACCAGTCCCTTACTGAAGGCCATTTGGGTTGCTTTTGGTTTCTTGCTGCAGTGAACACACATATGTATTTGTCTACCCCCAGCACGTAAATCTTCTCGTGGTCCAGGGTGATCACTTAAAGCCCCACCCACCTCTCTCAAGGACCCCTGGCTACAATCCTTTCTCCTGGATGGTTTGTTCTTTTGTGTGGGTCCTGAAGGACAGGGTTGGTTAGGTTCCTAAGGCAAAGTAGAAATAGAGACTACTATAAGATACAGACTTCATGCAGAAGTCGCTAGAAAAAAATAATGACTGCGAAAAATAGCTCCAGGGGGGCTACTCATAACAGAAAAGCAAAATGTTCAAACAAAAATCTTTTATCTTCCGTACCTGCCAGATGTAGCAGGGAAAAGTAGCTCATGGGAGAAAAGGGGAAGAAGAGAGAATCTAAAACAGGAGAGATTACAAAAAAGGAAGACGAATGTAGTAACAAAAGAACAAAAAAGAAAATAACAGGAAGGAAGGAGAGAGAGAGGGAGGGAGGAAAGAAAGAATGAAGGAAATGCAATTTAGTGAGTGCTACAAAATGCAAATAATGTAATTCCAGATTAACCAAGTGAGAATATTAAAACAATATATACAGTAGATCCTCCCCAGCTGCCCACCTGTCTACACTGACCTCCTTAAGTTGGCCTCACTTACATAGACTGGACGTGCAACATACGTACATACCAGTGCAGCAAACCTAGCTCCTTACGTTGGCCACCTCTACATGTTGACCAGTTTTTGACTGTCCCTTGCACGATCAGCATACAGAGGCAACACTGTAGTAACATACTGCTTAGTGAGAAAGCCTTAATGTAATATTTTTTCACATTATTCATTGCAAAACATGATTTCATGATTTCAGTGTAGGGTATACACCGTTCTTCATATGTCTACATGCATTTTAGAATTCATAGCAAATTGGAACTATAAGAAAACATGTTGTTCTTTTTTATCAGGTTGAAACATGTTGGGTTTAAACTCAGAGTGGTTATCGCTGTTTCCACTTCCTCTCAGAAAGATGTTGAAGGCTTAATTAAACCACAGCCGCTTCTCCTTTGCTTCGTAGGTGATGGACCTCAAAGGCCAAATGATCTACATTGTTGAGTCCAGTGCCATCTTGTTCTTGGGGTCACCCTGTGTAGACAGATTAGAAGATTTTACAGGACGAGGGCTCTACCTGTCGGATATTCCAATTCACAATGCCCTGCGGGATGTAGTGTTGATAGGGGAACAGGCCCGAGCTCAAGATGGTCTGAAGAAGAGGCTGGGGAAGCTGAAGGCCACGCTGGAGCAGGCCCACCAAGCCCTGGAGGAGGAGAAGAAAAAGACAGTAGATCTTCTCTGCTCTATATTTCCCTCTGAGGTTGCTCAGCAGCTGTGGCAAGGGCAAGTCGTGCAAGCCAAGAAGTTCAGCAACGTCACCATGCTCTTCTCAGACATTGTGGGGTTCACTGCCATCTGCTCTCAGTGCTCACCCTTGCAGGTCATCACCATGCTTAATGCGCTGTACACTCGCTTTGACCAGCAGTGTGGAGAGCTGGATGTCTATAAGGTAGGGGTGGAATGAGGCAGTGAATGACCCTTTGAACTGCAAAAGTCACTTGCACTTGCACTTCAGTGGGGGTTGGCAGTGGAGGCAGTGCTGAATTATAATGCAAGGGAAAGGCCTCCTCTGCAGGGTCATGCAAGCCACATCCTGTGAGCAAGCCTTGTGAGTTAATTATGTGGACGTTCGTTCTCCAGCCAAAAATAGCTCAGAATCTGCCAGCAAACAGACATAATTGTTCCATGAAAGATTGCCACTTTGTCTTCTGAAAAAAAAAAAAAAAAAAGTGCAGAGAAAGGATAAGCTAAAAGAAGGGTAAGGCCTGAGAAAAGGTAGTTTACCAGTCAGAGGAACTGCCACTTCACTGTGGAAACTGAGTTGAATTATTAAGCATGAGGTAAATAAAGATATGACTTGTACAGAGAATTGTACACAGGGAAAGCTGAAAATCTTGTTCATGTCCTTCCTTGGTTTGTAAACTGAGCTGTTTAAACTTTCTCATCATTTCTAAAACAGATAAAATA
This sequence comes from Perodicticus potto, assembly GCA_963574655.1. Classification (NCBI taxonomy): domain Eukaryota; kingdom Metazoa; phylum Chordata; class Mammalia; order Primates; family Lorisidae; genus Perodicticus; species Perodicticus potto. The sequence continues at coordinate 6,774 of CAUYRH010152186.1, forward strand.
ATACCCGCCTGCAATTTGGATGCATATTGTGTCCCATAATCTTCATCAACATGATTGTTAAAGGACTATGGTAGATAATGTATGTTATGCATATCCAGGCATCCAGGGATGATTGGGAGCCTAGAATCAGTCAGGTATCTTTCTAGGCTCTAGAGAGATAGCAGCAACTTCTACCTAGTAAGGTTTTTTGTTTGTTTGTTTGTTTTTTTGTAGAGATAGTTTTCACTTTATCGCCCATGGTAGAGTGCTGTGGCATCACAGCTCACAGCAACCTCCATCTCCTGGGCTCAGGAGATTCCCTTGCCTTAGTCTCCCAAGTAGCTATGACTATAGGCTCCCACCGCAACACCCAGCTATTTTTTTGTTGCAGTTTGGTCAAGGCCAGGTTCAAACCTGCCACCCTCGGTATATGGGGCCAGCACCCTGCTGACTGAGCCACAGGCACCACCCAAGTTTTTTTTTTTTTTTTTTTTTTTTTTAGACAGAGTCTAACTGTGTTGCCCTCGGTAGAGTGCTGTGGCATCACAGCTCACAGCAACCTCAGACTCTTGGGCTTAAGCAATTCTCTTGTCTCAGCCTCCCAAGTAGCTGGGACTATATTTGCTCACCACAATGCCTGGCTATTTTTTGTTGCAGTTGTCATTGCTGTTTAGCTGGCCCTAGCTGGGTCGAACCTGCTAGCCCCAGTGTATGTGGTTGGTGCTGTAACCACTGTGCTTTGGGCGTTGAGCCTGTTTTGTCGTGTTTTTTTTTTTTTCATAATGTAAAAATTGGTAAGGGAACTAGAGAAGAGATTCCAAGTTTTACCTGCTTCTTTAGAGTTAAACCCCTTTATACTGATTTAAATTATTTTTGCCTTGTTTTAGATTTTGGCACTAAGAATAAAGCATGGTTCTCATTCATAGGACTTAAATCATTTTCTTAATTTATTTACCACATAACTGACATTCCAGAGCTACACTCAACATGAAAGAAATACATGAATCATGAGGAAACAAATATTCTTGGTATTACATAAGCCCTTGCCATATCTTGTCTTGGATGCTAGAAGTAAAACTTTCCTTTTTGCAATTTCTAATAGGAAATTCCAGACAGAGCCATGATTCCCTTGGGCAAAAAAGAGGTCTCCATGTAATTACAGATACAGTAATTAGTTTTAGTTAGGTTAAGTTCTGTGGCCTCTTGTGGAATCCACTCTATTTATTTGTAGACATTTTCTAACTTGGGAATGTCTCCTCTCTTAGGATTATGAGAAGGGCATCCTTTTCTCCTTTGCAAGCTGCTGTTATTAACAGAAGTAGCCCTCTGCTACTTTTGGTTATTTCTATCCAAATAGAGGATGGTTTCCAAGTATCCCCTAAAGTATTTTGAAGCTATGGCCCTGACTACAAGGGCAGCTTCCACAGAATTTCCGGAGTTAGATAACGAATCTCCTTATCTCCCAGTTCTCCTTCCCACCTTCACTTCTGATTTTGCATGAAAACACCTGGAGACAGCTGAAAATTAATAAGGAAAGGTCTTAAGCATGGAGTAAATTTCAGATATGTGAAATGCATTAGTATAGGCTGACCTCTGAGTGCGATGGCTTTTGAGGAAGCGTCAACCTTATTTGTTCTAGGACATGATTGTACCAGGACTTTATGGGATTTTATTTTCTTTCTGTCTTTCAGTCGTTTCTTTGTGTGTTTCTGTGTTCATTTACTTATTAGTGTAGCCAATATTTACTGGTTATCTAGCATTGTCAGCATGTGTGGACAGTGGAGACCGAGGTCACCGTCATTATGAGGAGAGTTCACATGTGCGTTGGGGGAGGAGGGCAGAAAGGACAAATGCCAGATTTCCCTGTGACGTGATGGATGGATACCTCCTCCTGCCCAATTTCATACAAGATGGGAAGGGCAGAAAGAAGAAGCCCCCAACACCAAGTAGAGGTGGAGGTTGACCTTTCTTTAGTAATGTTTTTATTGAGCACCTGTGATACCATCATGCTGAACACTTCTTATTAACTTACTGCTGAGGAGAAGCTTATGGGGGGCATTGCTGTCTGGCTCAGTCATTGCTGGGCACTGGCGATGTAAGAGTTAATAAAATAGACAAAGTCAGGGAGTTTACATGCTTTGGGGGTAAAGAAATGCAATAGATAAATTAGTAAACTCATATCAATAGTATTTCAGTTGGTGAAATATTCTGGAAGAATAATACAGCAGGTTCAGGGGAAGAGGTGCAGAAGGTAAGAGGTGATTGCTCGCTCTTAGAATGTGGTTGGGATGGGCCTTCCAATAAGTTGAGGCTTCAGCAGGGGCCAAAGGTAATGAGGGACAAGTCACATGGTTATTTGTCGACAGGATGTTCCAGGCAAAGGAATAGCAAACGGGAGCTTGTTTGGTATGTTTGAGGAATAATAATAGCAGGCCAGTGATATTGGAATAAATCGAGAAGATGAAAGGTGAGATGATAAAATCAGAAAACAGCAGAAAGATGGGTCAGGAAGAACCTTAGAGCCATCATAAGTATGAGCATTTACTCTGTATGGGGAATTTCTGAAGGTTTGCCCCTCTTTTTACCTTTCTCCCCCTCATCCTTCCGTAATGGAGGCTTTAGGTAAGATGAATAAGATGGTCTGATAAATTATAATAAATATTTAGAGGAAAAGAAAAATGCAGCTTTTAGAATTAGGGGAACTACTTGTAGATTTAAATTAATTATTTATTTTCTACAGCCAGTATCACAGATAAAAATCACCTGTAACAACAAAAACAATAATGATGATAATAATAATACTTGAGACTTAAATAATAGCTTGATTTCCAATAGCCGTTTAAGTACCTTGGCTCTTTTCTCCTGATTCAACATTTTTGTTTCTATACTTTCTAATCAATATCCATGTAGACATTTGATAATTGCAATAAGAACCCCAAGAGTCCTTTAGAAAAGCCATATCTCTTTTGCTCTTATAACTATTAATGTCTTGGTTTTATACTGCATAACTTTATGGAGTAGTGACTTCATGCAAAACATTGTTTTTTTATGAGCAAGATAGAAAATGAGTAAATGATCCAAATATCTTCAGGCAATTTCTTTAGTTGTAAAATATATCATTTGTTTCTACCAAACCATTTTATATTGTGAGGAACAAAAGAGGTTAAATGATATGATGAGCAAGTGGCTCATCTGAGCGTAGAACCCACCTGACAGTGTGTTTACAGGATTTTACTGCCTCGCTGCAGTGCCCGATATAAGGGGTCTGAATCTTGTGAATTTCCCCAAAAGGTAGCTGATTGATTCTGATTCTATGAGGTCTGAGTGCTGATATTTCTGCTATATGAGTCTTCATTTCTGCTATATGACATAGGCTGTGATTCGGAGCTTTACTTTTATAATATGGAAACTGTTATGTCTAGGTGGAGACCATTGGCGATGCATACTGTGTAGCTGGGGGATTACACAAAGAGAGTGACACCCATGCTGTTCAGATAGCACTGATGGCCCTGAAGATGATGGAGCTCTCTGATGAAGTCATGTCTCCCGATGGAGAACCTATCAAGGTAAGGCAGAAGATGAATCGTCCAGGTGATGTCATGAGAACAAATGAATGTTAGCTGATTATCAAAAGAATAGTATATCAGCTGGGGTTTAGTTGCAGAGAGCAAAACCTTCCTTAACTTGCTTAAGCAGGAAGAAATTTACTATAGGGTTTTAAATGGCTTACAGATTGCTTGACAGAACAGAAGAAGCCATCTATCAGTTGAGCTTTCAAAAAAATGCTTCCAGCATGAAGCCCACGGCTCAGTGAGCAGGGCGCCAGCCACATAGACCAAGGCTGGCAGGTTCAAGCCTGGCCCTGGCCTGCTAAACAACAATGACAACTGCAACCAAAATATAGCCAGGCATTGTGGTGGGCTCTTATAGTCCCAGCTATTCGGGAGGCTGAGGCAAGAGAATCGCCTAAGCCCATGAGTTGGAGGTTGCTGTGAGCTGTGACACCACAGCACTCTACTGAGGGCAACACAGTGAGACTCTGTCTCAAAAAAAAAAAAAAATGCTTCCTAAAATCATTCTTCAGAACTACTGCTTCTTCCATGATTCTAGAACTATACCACCACAGACACTCCTGACTAAGGAAACTTACTGGGTTTAGAAAACTGCTACTTCTACTACTGGCTACAGAAAAACAAAAACAAACCAAAACACCCTGTACCTACTATGACTTGAATCAGCAAGACAGTGGTTCTGCACCAGGACCATCACAAGAGGAGTGACTCAGAAATGGACTCTCTACTAAGTGTACCATAGAAATTGTAAAGGTTTCCACAATCCTGCTTGCATCTGGAAGCACAAGATGTTCAGTCATAGAAAAAAAATACCTTCCAAGTCTCGTGCAAGTTCATCTGATCCACTAAACTTGAATGTAGTTAGAAGCTGCAAGGCAATTTGGAAAGTGTAGTTCTTAGGTTTCCAATCCCTGCAGGAGAGGACATTACATTCAAATGGACATTAAATGCTAATCTACCAATATTTCCCATGGCACATAACATTTCAAAATTTCTAGATGCACAGATCCCAGAATAATGTCTTCTTGAAGATAAGCAAATAAAATTAACATGGTAGGCATTGGTTTAATGAATAGAACATAAACAGATTACTTTTATTTGTCCCTCTTGTGGTGAATATACTACCTAATCAAAAAAAAGATTCTTTAATTGATGACCTTCAGAAATAGGTCTTTGAAGTAATGTGGAATCTTACCTGGTATGCCATATAATACAAGCAGAAGAAAGGGAAAAAAAGCTTTTGTAAACAAACTATGATATTTAGAGGTCTAGCCTTCGTTCTCTTTAACCACAATAGAAACCATATGTCTAAGCCTTCATAACTGCTTTTTAACTCTGTTGTCATACCAACTATATGTTGTTATGTGACGTACGTCCCTAAATTTAGTAGGGTAAAACCACAAACTTTTTTTATGCATGGGTTCTGTGTATCAAAAAATTTGCATAAACATGGAGGGGGTATTCTGTTTTTGTTCCACAATATCTGGGAGCTCAGCTGGAGATACTTAGTAGTCGAGGGTGTAAAGAATTGTTGGGATTGCAATACTTGGAGCTGGAGGATCCATGGCAAGATGGCTGTTTCACATGTATGCCTGTGTTTTTGGTGGGGATGGCTGAAAGGTTGGACTCAGCTAGGATTGTCAGCATAAGTGGTGTTCCCATATGGCAATCTTAGAATAGTCCCATTTCTTACATAGCGGTTCATGTACCACTGAAAAAGATTGGTGGAAGCTGCATAGCCTTTTATAATCTAATTTTGGAAGACACACATCTGACATTTCTGATACATTCATTTTGTTGATTAGAGCAATTTTATGTATATCCAGAGAAGAAGGGGCATAGACTCTGTGTCTCAGTAGAAGGAATATGAAATAATTTGCAGCTGATTTTTAAAAGAACCAAAATATCTGACTTTCTGAGGCTTAATTTCCATAATTATATTTTTTAGATGGGAACTGTTATTATTTTCTAATTTTTCTGAGGGAATTAATAGCGTCAAAGTAAATATTAAAGCTACTTGGAAAGTGTAGTTTTTAGTTTTGAAAAACCTACAGTTAATGATTAATATATGATTTTCAGTGATTTTCACAATAATTGACTTTGTAATTAAGATGTATATGTTTGGGTGGGAAATTAATGGCATGATATTTGTTATTTATGGAAATGTATTTTTAGATTTTTGCAATTGAAAGTATTATTCGCAGCTAGTGACCTAAGGAATAATAGCTTAGCTTTAATAGCTATAAAGTGAGACATTAATCATACCTTTTTACGTGTAGTAACCTATAGTTACTGGGAAATAACTGTTGGCCGTAAGAGACAAACATCACAGAGGCAAAATGGAGAGTATTTTTAGTAGATGGGGAGACATTAACATGTATAGAAGGGGGCATAGTATGACTTAAACACTGTCTCATTTACTCCTTGTAACAACTTTATGAGGAGGAATTCATCACTTACTGGGCGACAAGAGCAGTTAAGTCTCTTTTGTGTCCGGACAGGAAGTCACGTCTATCTGGCTTCACAGCCTAGGCTTTTTCTACTTCGTTCCCTGCTGCTTCTCAGGATGGAATCTAAGCAAAGAACAGAAAATATTTCATGTTTTTTTCTTTTCAAGCTCTACCCTTTTCCAGCATATCACATATGAAAATCATTCATCTACTCACTTATTTCCACTAATTTCCTCACTGACACCATTCACTGAGGCTTAGAAAACTGCAGGTGGATTGGTGATAGAGACCAGAGACCTAGATGCGATAATGAAAGTAAGTGGTAAATGAACTTGGAGACAAACATCTGGTCTCTGTCACCTCCTTTCCTATTCCTGGAAGCCTATGATAAGAAATGGGCTATGCCAAAACTGACCTCCAAATGGAAGATGTTCCCAGCAGCCTCCTGTTTAAACTTTCACTGAGAACCAGAATTCTGTCCTTTAGTTACTTCACATGGAAATCTGTTGCCAGTGAAAAGAGATGCATTCAGGGTGTGTGATGTGCATATCTGAATCATTGGATCATTTTCCTGCTCATGAATCTGGAAGGCTCTCTGATGGGGCTTGGATATGAGATTCAGAACAGGAGAAGGGGATGGAGGGGGAGCTGCATGGAAGGAATCTGAGGGTCATTTGTCAGCATTGTTTGGGTTTTTATGAGTAGAATGTATTTATATATTAACTATGAAACACAAAAAGATAAAGATGCTACAGGAAACTTTTCATGTAGAAGCTGGAATAACTAAGTACATAGAAAGAAATCGTTTTACAAGAAGAGCTTCCCCGAAGGGCAAAAACGTTTTCAATCTAAATGTTGTAAAGTTATGGCCAATATTTATGGGCTGAAAATAGTCTTAACTCATCTTTCTAAAATTTTCTTTTAAACATTTTTTATTTCAAAATATTAAAGGGGTATGAATTTTTTTTTTTTTACATGGATGACTTGTACACATATAAGGCTTAAGTCAGAGCTTTTAGTGTGCCCATCACCAGAAAAGAATTAATTATTCCAGACAGGAAAGCTTTTGCCCATCATCCTTCCCATTCTCTCCCCTTCTTTGTTTCCAATGTCCTCTGTATCTCTTTACGCCCATTTCTTAGCTCCCAATTACTAGAGAGCACATTTGGTGTTTGTTTTTCCATTCCTGAGATACCTCACTTAGGATAATGGTCTCCAGTTCCATTGAAGTTGCTGCAAATGACATCATTTCATTCCTTTTTATGCCTGAGTACTCAGTGGTGTGTATGTATGTGTATGTATCTCACATTTTCTTTATCCGTTCATGAATTAATGGACACTTAGGTTGATTCCGCATCTTGCAATGGTGAATTGCACTGTGATAAACATTTGCATGTGGGTGTCTTTTTGATACAATGACTTATTTTCCTTTGGGTAGATACCCAGCAGTACAATTACTGGATCAAATGGTAAGTCTGTGTTTATTTCTTTAAGGAATCTCCATACTGTTTCCACCGAGGCTGCACTAACTTGCAGTCCCACCAACAGTGTATAAGCATTCCTATATTTCTGTGTCCACCCTAGCACTTTACACTAGCACTTTTTAACTCTATTGTCACCCCTTGTATTGTATTTTTTTTTCACTTTTTAATAATGACCATTTTGAAACGGGCAAGATGCTATCTCATTGAGTATTAATTTGCGTTTCCATGATGATTATTGAAAAGGTCCATACTCTCTAAAGCAATTTACAGAAAATACCAATTTTCTGTAATGCAATGCAATTCTCATGAAAATACCAGTGTTATATTCCATGTATCTAGAAAACATAATTGTATGTTTCATTTGGATCCAATAAAGAGCTCAAATAGCCAAAGCAATGTTAGGCAAAAAGAACAAATGTAGAGGCAACATATTATCTGACTTCAAATTATGCTACAGGGCTCTAGAAACAAAATCATGGTACTGGTATAAAAGTAAAGGCATAGACTAAACAGAATAGAGAACCCAGAAATAAAATTATCTACCTACAGTCAACTGATCCTCAACAAAACAAACAGCATACATTGGGGAGAGGAAGCCCTATTCAATGCACAGTGCTGGGAAAACTGAATAGCCACATGCAAAAGAATGAAAAGGACCCCATTTTCTCACCATACACAAAACTTAATTCAAGACAGATCAAAGGCCTAAATGTAAGCAAGGAAATCATTAAAATTCCAGAAGAAAACATAGGGAAAATTTTTCTGGACATTGGCCTAGGCAAAGAATTTATGACTTAATACTCCAGGGGCAAATATGGCAACAAAAATAAATAAACGGAGCTTAATTAAATTAAAAAGCTTCTACACACCAAAGGAAGTAATGAGCAATGTTAATGGACAGCTTACAGCTTCAGAGAAAATATTCTCAAACTATCATCCAAAAAAGGCTAGGTATCAAGAATCTGCAAGGAACTCAAACAAATCAGTAAGAAAGAAAGAAACAACCTCATTAAAAGTGGGCAGAAGACGTGAACGGAAGTTTTTCAAAAGAAGATAGACAAATGGCCAAAAAGCATATAAAATGCTCAACATTTCTTTAATATACAGAGGTGCCAAAAAATGTAAGAAATTACAAAACTAGATTAAATTTATAAGACTCAAGCCACGTTTGACTTCTGCAGTTATAAAAGAGGCTCAATGTACTTGTATTCATCTTTTGTTGTTGGTATATATTGAGTACTACAACTTTATTACAGTTTATTCCTTAATGTGTATACATTTTTTGGCACCTTCTTTATATATTGTACAATTGTTTTACATGTAGACTCATATTATCCTAAAAAGAAAAAGCAAAACATAATAGAGACCTAAGTTTTACTACTTAAGGTAAAACTCTGATGACGAACCCTGGATTTTATAGCTACAGAAATAATCAGAGGGAAGTAAAGAGACTTAGGGAAAGTCAGACTACTAGTTACTAGCCACTGGTTTAGAATGTGAATCTCCTGTCTCATAATCTTGTGTTTTTGCTCAAAAATTATATAGTACTCATGCTATGGCATCTGAAAAGCAGGCAGTTTTGGAAAGTTTCTAGCAGATATCTGGAATTAGCTATAAAACTAGGGTTCTGTTTTCTAAATTCCATCTAAGTTATTGAGTTCTTGGCCTTTTTTCAAAATATGTATATTTAATATAACTTTTTTAAATGGTCAACTAAACATAGAAGTTGTCTGTCATAAATTTCCCCAATTTAACTTGCTTTGTGGTAGCGGTATTTAAGAATTTGTGCACCCTTTAAGATCAAGTACTCAAATCTTCTAGAAGATCTCATTTAAAAATATATTTCTGTCTCTGTGGCTCTCCCAATCTTTAAAAGCTTTTAGGATTTCTAAGCTTTTGCCCCAACACATTCCAGACTGCTGCCTTTATGTGGGTGTGGTACAACTTTGGTTTTCCCTGGGTCCAAAGGTTTAGCTTGGTGTATATAGTCATTGAACTCTAGACCTAAGAAACTCCCCTTCTCTGCTTCCTCTGTCAGTTTCTGCTTAAATATTATAATTTCCTTTACCCAGTTTTGAGGCATTTGAATAGTGGGATAGTGTTTGGCAAAAAGTTTTTTTTAGGCAAAATGTCTGAAAAACACATTTGATATCCTTAGAGTCAACTTCATTTTCCCTTCTTTATCATTTTTGAAAAACAACTCCTGAAGTCCAGAAATTGTGTCAATCTCATTTGACAGACAGAGTAGATTCACACAAACAGCTCATAGACTGCTGCTGTGGCAACTCTGATAGGTGTGCATGGAAATTTGTCTCAGATATTAAGCCAGGAACAGTAAAGATAGTCTGTGTAATAAACCTAACCACATGGGGAGTTACAAGGTGTGATTACTGATTCTGCATTCGTAATTTTTAATTGCACTTGCGAAGTAGGGGGAAGCTGGCTGGGTGTTTTGTGGAAAGGAGTGGTATGGAAAGGGTGAAATGGTCAAATAATTCAAACAGAGTGTAATTCACATTACACTGACAAGTAGGTTTTACCAGTAACCAGGAAGATTGTGTTATTTTTTGCTTTCAGATGCGAATTGGAGTGCACTCCGGATCAGTTTTTGCTGGGGTTGTTGGAGTTAAAATGCCACGTTACTGTCTTTTTGGAAACAATGTCACTCTGGCTAACAAGTTTGAGTCCTGCAGTGTACCACGAAAAATCAATGTCAGTCCAACAACATACAGGTATTCATAGCATTAAGTACCTACGATCTAGTGTTTTTATTTATACTCAATTGCAGTTTTTCCCATTGATTTGATTTATTCTCCAAAACTTTTTGCTTGCTTAATCTTAAAGGAAAAAGCAAAGTAATAACTTTCATCATTCTCTCTTTAACTTTTTCTGAAAACTGCTTATGCTACTTATCAGCCTCATGGGAATGACTTTCCTGAGGTATTTGTAGCCCAGCTCTAATCTTTGACAGACATCACGTATTCCTCTATTCTTATGCTTTCCTGTGCGGATATTAATGCTCTTAGTATGTTGGTAGGTATTCTAACATCAACTGGTGTACTGAAGTACAATTCTGATGCCGACCACTTAGAATTAGCACAGTCATAACCACAAGTGATGGGGCATGGTACCCAACAAGACCATCCTTAATTTAAATGCCAACCACTCTTCAGAGGTTCTTACCTTCAGCATTTCTGACCAACTGGCTACAAATTTGGAGGTTCTTACAACCTTTACTATTTAGATAGTTAGCTAGAATGACTCATAGTACTCAGGTAAGTGTCATAGGGATACAAATCAGAACCAACTAAATAAAGAGAAAGTTAGGGTGAGTCCCGAATGCAAAGCTTCTGTGTTCCTTCCTCATGGAATCAAGATGTCTCCCTCCCACCACATCAATGGGTTTACCATCTAGGAAGCTCGATCACGCTGAGCTTCAAGCTTTGGTGTCTAGAGTCATTAGTTTCATTGCATTGGCATACTTCACTAAATCATTAGCCCTGTGGCTGATCTCAATCTCCAGCTCCACTCTCCTCCCCAGGAGTTAGGCTTGCTCCAAACTCCAACCTTCCCATCACATGATTAATATGCTGGCATCCTATCCGCTTTCTGAGTCACCTCATTAGTATAATGAGCATCAGATGTGATTCAAAAGATTCATGAAAAACAAAGACACTCCTATAACTCAAAAAATGCCAAGAGTTTTAAAGCTCCCTCTGTAACCAGGGACAAGGACCAGTCAAATTCCCTATTATACAGAAACAGGGACTAATTTACCATAGGAAAACTGCTGAAAATTGAGAATTGAAAACTGCTGGTCATTGAAAAATTTTCAGAGTTTACAGAGTCTCATGGATTGACAGCAAGTGTTAAAACAGTAAAAAGGGAGCCATGTGTCATCTGAATCAGAAGAACCGCTATTTTAACTATCTCCTTGACATAAACAAGGACAACCTGTGTCCGTAAAAGCTGTCATTTTGGTAACACTCACTCCACCTGTTACCAGAAAAATAAACAAACCATTGTAGGTATCACTAGATCTATCATGTAAATAAATTTTCTCTCATTATACAAAAATCCAAAATATCATGAAGTCCTTAAGTAACGCAACACTTCTCCAGATCTATATAGCAGCTAAATTACACCACCCAAATATACTGTCCCATTCTCAGAGGAAACTCTTTTACAGCATTTTCTTCCTCGTAAAGCTCTGACAACCTTTCTTTTTCAGCCCAGGCTCTCAGTTTGTAATCTTGCTTTGCATATCACAGGAAGAATAGATGAGAACTGCAGCACCTTCATGTAGTACATTCTGTCATCCTAGCTTCCCCAGGACTGGGGTGTCCCGCCTTTGTCCCTCCTACCGTGCACCAACTGCCTTGGCCATGGTTGAATACAGTTTTGCTCTGACTACTAAACCCTCTCATCTTCTCAAGAACTTTTGTACTGAAACAAACTACTTTTTTCTCTATGATCATTTCCTCACTGGGGAAATTATTATTTCCAACAGAATACAAGCATCTCTTACTAGTGTAACTCCTGAAACAATACAAACTTCATCACATTAGTCTACATTACATTAGTTTCTAAGTCTACATCTTGCTGCCACCTCAGATTTCTGCTGTATCTTAACAGCAAAACTTAAAGGAGTTTTCGGTACTCATGATCTGCATTGTTTTCCACCTCTGACTCTCACTCCAATCAGTATTCGTCCCTTCCATTCCAGTGAAATGGTTTTTATCAAGGTCATCATTATACCTTGCTAAGCTTCAACTCCTTCTCCTTGTCTCCTCATCAGTATCTCAGCAGCAGTTGAATAGCCTGAGCGCTCTCCCCTTTAAACATTCTCTGTCCTAGATTTTGTGGCACCACACTCATTTTCCCACATCTACATCACCTCAATGGCTGTTGTTGGCACTCCTTTCCTACCAGACCTTGAATGTCACAGTGCCCAGAGCTCTGTCTCTATTCTTTTCTGTGTCTTGAACTTCTATGATTCTTACTTTAAACACAAAAAATTTGCTAGCCCATCCCATAATTCTCCACAGAGCTGTAGACTCACATATCCTATTCCATACGTCCACTTGGGTGACTAACTGACATATTACAATTAGCTTGACCAAATCAGAATGAGAGATTTCTCACAAGGACCAAGAAAGTCAATGTTGGCAGTGTTACTAGAAATGCAGGTTTTTACACCATAAACAGTGGGAGAGGGTTAATAAGATATTTTTATTACTGTAGGAATATATCCTTTTAAGAAAATTGTAAAGTCAGAAATTAATAAAGTACATCAAAATAACTCATAATCTCACCATCTAGAGATGATAACTGTTAACATTTTTGTGTTTTTCATTTTTTCTTAGTAAAATGTTTGTAGACACATATATGGATGATATTTAAAGTTTAATTCAATTTAGATTGAACTTCAGCACATTTGCTAAAGTCATTTCTATTGTTTATAGACATAGATGATATAGTTTTTTCCCTTTATATTGATTTGAATAATAATTCATTTTTATTTTCATATGTGAGATATTTATATCTTGACTGAAGAGCAAACAATGGTTAGTATGTTTTATTTAAGCAGGAAATAAATACTTAATGTTAAATATTTTTAACATTTTAAAATCCTTTCTCTTAGAGATGCTTTTTATCTATATGATAGAAAACCTTAAAGGGGCATAAATAATTTACATTTCAAGCAAACATCCATGCTTTGTGAAATTTAATTAATAATAGGGACATGATTTTAGTTTTACTCTTAAGGTTTACAAGCAATTAATGCTAATAGAAAGTGTGAAATCATAAAAGGCAATTATTTCTTTTGAGAACTTATTTGCAATACATTGGATTATGGAATGACATTTCTCTAATAGTAAAACAATGTTTAACATTAAATGTAGCTCCCTTGAAATTGAAACATGCAAATTTAGGACACAGAATACATACAAACACACACAAAAAGTCCTTATGTTCAAATTTTTGCTTCCAAATTTTAGCCAGTGATTCAGAATGTAAGATTGTAATGACAACTATGCATTCTTTTCTTTTAAATGGTTGCATGGAGTTTTACTTAATTTTAGGGACAGTAGTTTATATTTTTGTTTGGTTTTTTTGAAGTAAGGAGAACAAGTAAACATTATGAGACATATTGCTTCATAAATTGATTGAGACATAAGTTTCAGGGCAGTGATTTAATAGTAGCTATTTATGTGGTGATCCAGAGATGAAGAAAAGCAAAAATGGTAAGTGGGAACTTTGCACAGTGACAGTATCGTAGCCAATGAGGTTTATCCAAGGCACGATTATTGCTAATTGAAAACTTTTCCCAACACCCTGCAATGACAACTTGAAATATTGTCGGTATTGGCAATTTTTAACAGTCTCTACAGAGACTGAATTTTAAAAAAGGGGGGACGTGGGGAGTATACATATTTACAACTTGAGGTGTAAACAAATCTGGGAACTGTTATTTGTAGAAGTCTGAGAACATAGTGCTGGAGAAGCAGGACTTGAATTTTATAAGAAAGAACCAAGTGAATAATGGAATATAGGAGATATAAAGCAGGAAGAGTTTATGCAGTAATTTGGGGAAAATGGTAATTAAATAAATTAATTACAGAAAACTGACTAAGACTGCTGGGGAAATGTGGATTAGTACCCCATTTGTGCTGCTAATTGATGTTTAATAAGGCTGAAACTGGGTACAGCTTATAATTTATTTGATCTTCACTACTGTCCTATGGGATATGTGCTATTATTATTTCCAGTTTAAAGACTAGATAAAAGATATCTTTTGTGCCCCTTAAACCTAGATCTATTGCACTTTAAAGCATATACTTTTAATACTATGTACTTCTGTAACTTTCCATTCTATTTCTCAATACTATGCCTTATAAATAATAGTTGCTAAAAACAAAATTTATGAACTCATGACTAAAACACATTTTCATCAGTTTTAATATTTTGCAGATTACATATTTATTGATGTACTGATAAAAACAGCTAATAGGATACCAAGTTGTAGTCTACGCAAGTCTGAAACTCTTGAGACACAGATTCTATTCAATTGGGTTTTTCAGCCCATAGAAGTTGTCACAGTATGAAAATTTAATTCAGTAACATCATTTTATTTCATTTAGACATGGCATCACATACTGGTAAGTAGAAGGCCATGACCTGATTTGGCAGGTATCATAAATGATTTTCTGTAGAAGTTGGCTAAGAGCCACAGCTATTCAACATTTTTCATCCATGGGCTGATGAGTAGATTAGAGAGAATGCTTATTAAGTTTGCATTTGAGAGAAAGCAAATGAGAAGAGGAGCCAGTACCTTAATAAGTAAAATTAGAATTTAAAATAGATTTACCATAATGGACAAGTAGTGAATAACAAATACTTTAATTTGGTAGAACAGATTAAGAAGAAAAAATAATGTTAATCACAGTAGGTACAGTGCTGGTATTTACAATTAAATCTCATTGAAGTCCTACTAATTTAGAATTCATAAAACTTCTTTCGAAAGATTCAGATGTTATTCTCACGTCACTTCTAACATTTGACTTTACCTTCAAAATGTCTTGCCCATCATTACTTCTCAGTGATATTTACAAAATTAATGAATTGATAAATGGACAGTGTCTTATCTGCTTAAATTTAGGAAGCCGTCTTCAATACCATTATAATTATATGTGGGGTTTTTGCTATTATTAGATCTTTGGATTATTTTGAGTTTTGTTTTCAATATGGTGAATTGCACTGTTATTTAGATTATATCTTTGCAAAAATGTTTACTTTTTTTCCCAGCAGGAGTGAAATATTCTAGTTAATAGACTTTGCTTGTTATTGTGAATTCGTTCCTCACGGTACTTCTTTGAAGGTGTCTGTTAACATCGTTAGATTTTTTTCTGTCAATCACACCTAAAATGGCTGGGTTATTACTATTCCCAGCAATATTCATGTAGTCATGTTGTCTTCTTGAGTGGACAAATATTTATACTAGTGTAAACTTTTAATATTTTTATTTTAATCTTTACAGATTACTCAAAGATTGTCCTGGTTTTGTGTTTACCCCTCGATCAAGGGAAGAACTTCCACCAAACTTCCCCAGTGAAATTCCTGGAATCTGTCATTTTCTGGATGCTTATCAACAAGGAACAAATTCAAAGCCATGGTTTCAAAAAAAAGATGTTGAAGATAGCAATGCCAATTTTTTAGGCAAAGCATCAGGAATAGATTAGCAGACTAAGTATCTGCTCATTAGTCTTTGGGGTCTGACTCCTTTGAGGATGTGTAGAACCTCTAAAAGCACTTTAGGACCGCAGGTGGCTAAAGAGCAGCACTAAAAGTTCAGGAGCTAAGTCAGCACCTACTCATTCTCCCATTTACATGATAAGAGCATATTCAATTCAGTACTCTTCGTTTTAAACCCTCTTGAATACTTTTCTGGGCTTTTTTTTTTTTTAAGAACCCTCAAAAGGTAACATTTGGGCTGATATTTCTGTTATATAATGATCACCTGCTACCTGTATTCAAACTCAGCACGTTGTACATAAATCAGATAATTGTAGTCAACTCTACCAAGTGATGGAGTCACCTGCAGTCTTGTGCCCTGGTGGAATGTCATGGTTATTAACGTGTGTTTGTGATAGTGTTGCCTTAAAAAGTGCTTTTCAAATAGAAATTACATTCTTTGACATAATTAATCTTTCAACCTTTCAGCTCTGCATTTTATTACATTTTTTCACTGAACTGTTAGCTTATGTAAGAAAACAGGCTGAGGTTTTTTTTATTTCTCTCTCTGTGGCACTTTCTTCCTTTTTTTCTTTTTAGAAATAAGTAATTAGGGGTTACATGCGATATGAGTATAAAATAGTTCTTCTGTGTATATCAATAGTACTTTTAATTCTTGAAGTTAAAAATATTCTCCATAATACTATGTGTCATAACAATAAATATTTCTTTTTGTTTGACATTGTTCTTATTCTATACAAGGTTAAAGGTTATTTTAATTCGTATTAGCATTTTAATATCATATAATAAAATATTCAGGATAAAAGAGGCCTATAGTAAAATGCAATAATATCATCCTAATTTAATTTAGCCATAGCACCCTGGAAGCAAAGTAAGCATCCAGAGGGCCCGTAAAGGGCAGCGGTAAAACATTTGCACACATACACAGGCCCTGGGAATGATTTGGACATACTTCAGCAGACATATTCCATTGCTGTAATGAGCCATATAAAGTTTCAAGAAGAGAATCTAAATTCAGACGTGAAAAATAAGACTTGTTCTTTTTAGTGGTAGCTCATTTTTAAAAAGAAAATATTTGCATTGAACATTTTTGTGTATGTACCTGTTCTAAGAACCAAGGTTTTGTTTCATTAAGTATATGTATGTGAAGATTTTAATTCTAGTTGAAATATCTCAATGATATTTTTTTAAAGAGACTGTTCATTATGGGAATTTTTAAACTTTTTTCTGGAGCTCAATTTTTTTTTTTTTTTTGTAATGAAATCAGTCTAAGTTCTCTGTTGAACAAAAAAGTATACAGAGTTTGGTTTTGCATAGGATTTGATTTTACTAAGAGTTCAACTTTAAAATAAGGTGAAGATGAACATTTTAGTTTTAAAATCAGTATTAGCATACCCAAAGATCATTTTATTTGGGGCTACAAGAAGTATATTAGTTTAAAACTCCTTTACGTCCATTAGTCCTCAGGCTAGCCCTTGGTGACATCCGGAATAAACAGTTGCTACTGATTGGACTCCAGCATCTCAAGCGTACTTCTATGGATGTTACAATAGTTACTGTTTACTAAGAGTTACTCCTCTAGTATCTTAGAGGACTGAATGTCTCATTAAATACCCACCCTATTATTGGAGAATACCATAAGCCTTGGGAAAATATAGTTGTAGTCTCACCATTTTATGAAGTTAAATAAGTATTTATAAGGAAAATAAAAATGTAAATAATTTTTTCTTTCTGGAATTGAACCCTTATCATAGGAAAATAATAGAAATTAAAGAAAATTAAAAATCATAAAAGAGAATGTGGTCTTTATCAATATTTAAGCAGACCTCGATTTGGTAATAATTTGTTCTCTAAAAGTTTATAGATTAATTAGAGTTCAAAAAGTATTTTTCTTGTATGTGTGATGTGTTAGTATATACAAACATACACACACGTAGAACAAATGGGGGAAATGTACATAATCCAAGTACAAAGCTATAAGGGATTTCCTTGTACTTTTCCTGCAACTTTTGGCATTTTAACCAACTAAAATGTTACCAAAAATATATTTTCCCGGAGGAATTAAGTCATTCATGATAGCTTCCCTGGAATAGCCTACACAGACCAGCCAGATGGAATAATCTGTGGACTTTAAAGAAATATTAACAGACATTCCCTTTATAGAATGCATTTAACATTAACAATTTGAATTTGTATGTAAAAAATTTGAACAGTCCTTTTTTTTCTCCATCTCATCTGGTTTGAAAGTGAGAGACTGTGGAGACATTTTTCAGATCCAGAGCACTGATGGTAGCTAGGGCACAGACCAGGAAGGGTAAATAGTCTGAAGAAGTAAAAGACCAAAAGCAGAGCTCTAAGATGAGGAGAGGAATTGGGGATGGAACAAAGAAAGGACCAACAGGTCCTGGAACTGAGTAGGAGCCCAAGGGTACTCCCTCATGTTGCTACTTGCTTATACTAGAAAATGAGGTTGGGTCCCCATACTGCTTCTCTAGAACTTTAGGAGCTATTCTTTCTGCTTTGGTTATATAGTTCCCATTCATGACTTCCTATCCTATTATTTTGTGTCAAGTACACAAAATAAATTAATTTCTCATGTATACTTCTCCAGGAAGCATAGAGTTACATAGACATTTTCTAAAGATGCTTCGCATCAAGAAGCCAAGAGAAATATTGAATTAAAATGCTTCTTCCCATTTTGTTTTATCTTGCTATATTCATCTAGACTTTGTGGCCAAGTGCAAATTTTAGTGGTTAAGAATACGTAAAGACTAATAGATTCATTTACACATTTTCATGTATTCTTTCATCACATTTATTGAGTGCCTATCATATGCCAAGAATAATGCTATATTTTTGAAACTCAAAGATAATTTTTGGACCATTCTGTCAATACAGAAAAAAATGACAAAACAGATGTATGAAAAGTGATTATACAATTCTGTGGGATCACACAGTGGTGGACTCAGTTCTTGGAGACCTAGGGTTCACCCAGCAGAGATGGAGAAGGCCATGGTGAAGGCAAGTGATCCAGCACACAGAGAAATGGGGGCTGGGAGGTGCATAGTATGTGCTGAACAGCCAGTTGCCGAGGATGAGTTAGCAGGGAGGAGAGGAAACAGAAAGACCATCAGGACAAAACTCAGGAAGGGGTCTGCTTGTCATTTAAAGGTGTGCAATTAATAATAATTATTATTATAGCAGTTTTATTAATTTTAAAGAGCCCTGTGTTCAAAATACATCTTACAAAAGAAAAACAAAGGCAAAAAAAGAACACATTGGCTTCTGTCTGTCTCTGTAATAGCTTTAAAGCTAGTGGAAAAGGGAGAAATCAAATCCTAAAGGAAGAGAAGGGTATGGTCGGATGTGAGTTTTTGAAAGGCAGTGTCAGAAACAGCATGGATAAGGATGGGTAGGATGGGTGTTCACTTGCAGTGATGATGAAATGAGTGTCTGTCTATATCAAAGGAAAATGGTTTGTGTCATATGTTGTATGTTGTCATATGTTGCAAATGTGAGCATAAAGCTTGAATATTTGGGACTAGAATTTCATGTCACTTTCAAGGACATCAGTCTTTCAGGTGTTTGGTAGGGAGGAAGGAAGAGAGGCTTCGGCATTTTAACTAGCCTTTCTTCCAAATTGCTTCTCCTTGATATTACCAGTCACCCTAAAGCAAACCCTGCCTGGGCCTGTCATATGTGTGGTTAGAAGAAGTCACAGGTTAGAACAGGAGGTTCTAGGATGGACCTAGCAAATGAAGGAGATGAGTAAACAAGAGAGACTTCTCCAAATAGTGCCTGAGGAATAGGCATGAGTCCCCCGAGATGACACGGCTGGGAAACTGCCCAAATGGAGCTTTACATGCAAAACCCCACTGAAGTCTAAGGCTATATGATGCTTTGAAGTTGTATTCAAGTCATTCTTAAAGCAAGAGTTAATAGTCCCAGAGAGAAAGGGATAGAGAATTACTACTGTAGTTTTAGTCACGTGGGTATAGTCTCCATAAATCATTACTAATAAGTGAAAACAAATCTGTTTGACACAGATTAATGTAGATCAATAGATCACTACCCTTCACTGAACAGGAAAACATAGAGTTTTTGACCTAATAGTGCACCTTGGTGCTGTTGTGCTCTTTAGAGAAGGATACTTAGACAGTGATATGAAGGCGGACTTGAAGGCAGCAGGGATGGGAGACAGGCATGTGTGACAGGTGCGATGGCAGTCATGAGAGAGGCCATGCCAGTGGCCTCTCAGTTCCTGTGAGGAGGGACTTCCCATCTCCTTTAACACAGAAACCAAACACTGCAGAGACCAGAGGGAAGTCTGGTTCCCTTGTCTAAACGTTTTTAAAGCAGGGACTGCTTGACTTGTTAAGCAGAGAACACCAAAATGTCATTTTCAAAGAAAATTTACAGTGTTATAGTATACAGTCTTTGCTGGGATACTTTTCAGGAAAGGGAAAGATTCCCCCCAGTTGTGAAAGCCATGAGCCTATGGTAATGGAAGCTACTAGTCCTTTACAGTCTTGGTTGAGTTGATTTCTTCTGCTCTCAACATACAGGATTTTACAATAAAACACTTTTTTTATTGGATTGATGACAAGTATTCATTTGGTATTCTTATTTTTGAGCCACTTCAAACATCATACATTTAATTGCCACCTACGTAATTAGCAGCTTGAAGCAGCTAATTCCTTGAAGCAGCTTTGTCTTTAACTTGGCCACACCTGCCTCTGTTTTGACTACCTCATATTATCCACATATTTTTTTCATTCCAGACCTTCTCCTTTTGTTCTTATTTATGCCCATTTCTTCCCATATCCTCTCAAATTGCAAAAGCTTTACCAATGGATATATTGTAATTTTTTTAAGTAAAACAAACAAAAAAAAAACTGTGATATTCAAAAGCTACACATCTTTTACCATTGGTGGAGATTTGTTTACATTATATTAAATCATTAGTTTCATAAAAAGGTCAGTATCTTAAATTTAAATATTGGCGCAGAAATCAGTACAAAATTCAAATGGCATAGCCAGGACTTATTCTTAGATATTCAGGTGGAAGAGTTGAGATAAGATTGTGGCTGCCTATCATACTTTCTTTAATTTTTTAAGCATGTAATGGGAGAAAATTAGATCACAAATAACCCTTCCAGAGTGTGAAGAACATCGCTTGTCATAAAATAACTTTGCTTAATGCCCACATTTTCAATTATCTGCTCAGATATTTGTTTGGTCTGAAATGCTGCCAAACCCATCTGTACCAAGGAAACAACTACTAAGTAGTTTCAGAGAAAGCTAAACCAAAACAAAGCAGTGGAAAAATGCTATTATAGAAGTCAGACCGTCCATTGTGTTAAGTATTGTGCCTCTGGGAAAAAAGCAGCAAAAGTGAATCTGTTTGGAAAGTTAAGGTGATAGTGGTCTTGGAATTCTGTGCCTTTGGAAACCATGATGCTCAGCGACACCCAGGTACTGTGCAATCACAATGAGAGGCCTTCTTCTTTAAATAAGTTGGACCTTGTAAAATTGAAATGAATGAAAATGTACTAATATTTGAGAATTCACTGTTCCTTCACCTCCTCCCCTGTGTAAATTAAAGATGCCCTGAAAAATCTGAGAGCTTGATATTGACTAATCTAGAGTACTGTTCTCTGACCTTTTAGATGACTGCACACTAGCAGCAAAATATTTTAGCACACCAACTCTATGTACTTATATAAGCTGCTCTCACCTGACATGCTATGTGATGGTATAGCTTATTTTCTAAATAAGTTTGAATATATCTAGAATTCTAGTATTTTATTCCCCTACCCAAGTGAATCATTTTCCCATTTTACTTCGGAAATTATATTACAATCAGTCAGGGGCTCTTGACTTTTACTGAGTCACATATCACTTTGAGATCTGAATAAACAATAAAAGATAGAGACCATCATCCCTCTAAAAATGCCCATATGCCCTTATACTACAAGACATAAATACTTCCAGAAGTTTGGGAACTCCCTGAAATCCACTGTTAGATCCCACTGAGATGCCATCTATCCTTAGTGTAGAGAAGGAAAATAATAGTAAATGTTGATTAGGAAGCTATTGTCAGGAAAAGAGTAAATAACGTTTGAAATTATAAAAAACGAATAACTGTCAGAAGTCTGTGACCACATTTATATGAGACTACTATTGACATTTAGGAACAAAGCGAGTTAGTTTTGGGGTTCTGCTATGTGGATTGATTCCTGGGGTTTCACATACAGACAATTGAAGTTTTCTTTTTGGCAAGTATTTCACATCTCTTTTAAGATATTTCTTTTCCATCTTTTAATAACGGTGTATTGCTATAGGTATGTCAATGTTTTTTTATAATTTAAATAATTGATTTCATCTTCCATCTGTAATAAAGATAGCCATTGGATCCTGCATTGAAAATGTTCTTAGTACTAACAACAGTCCTTTCATGGTTGCTTTAAATAACAATAATAATTTTGAGTTCTGCTTCTGGCAGAGTTCCAAAGTCTATGAAAATGTTACCTCGTGTCTCAGAAGCTTGTTAGATATTGCTGCCACATAAATATTGTAATAAAAGTGTTTCAATAAAAACCTTCACGTTTAAAGTGAGTTCTGTTTATAAAGAAAAACAAACCATTGAATAAAGTCAAAGCCTTATGGCTTCAAGTTATCCAGAAATATTTGTTCTGATGTGGGTTTTGCTGCTAGAGAGAGAGGAAATCTCTAACACAACAGTGTGGAAAACAGGATGAAGGACTGTCATGTAAGGGGTTTGCTGTGTACAGATCGATTATCCAAATCCCTTTTCAAAAAGTTATTGTAAAAGGAGGTATTAATAATGATATAACTAAGATATATTTCCATAGATATGCAAGGCTCCTATTACCAACCAAACCCATGTCATACATAAAATCAAAATTAAATAAAAATTACACTTAGAAATAAAATTTGTACTTTTTTATTTCTACAAGATTACATTTTAAAATGTTTTTAATCACATATAAAATCAAAATTTAAAAGAAAAACTAAATTTAGAGGTACACTGGACTTGGTTTATCAAGTATACAGGCAAATAGCGTTAACTTAGGCGCAAATTTGTCTCCATCGCACTTTGTCAGGAGACAATTTTCCATAACATTTTGGAGAGAAATAGTGGAACAAACAGCCTTTTTCTACACAATCTTTCTCAGGATGTTTGTAGAGCAAGCAGCTTTAGAAGACAGAGATGTCTCTGTCTACAACACAGGGTAGGCATGCTTACTGCCCATTATAAAAATGTGTGTTTTTAAACCCAGAGTTTCTTTTCGGGAGTGTGACCCAAGATGCATTCAGGTGAAGCTTGTTTCCGTTCACTTTGCCCTGTGGAAATCTGGGCCTTGGCAACCAGATGCAGATAACCTCTGTCAGGTGCGACGGCTCTGAAGTTATTTGTCACTGACCCAGAAGTCTCAGTGTCACCTCATTAACTTGAAGGTAGAGTAAAATCTCAGACCCTTTATAGTTATTGACAGTTTTGGCCATGAGGACCGGAGTCTGACAAGTTTGGCTCTCTGGGGCAGCGCCTGTGGCTCACAGGAATAGGGTGCCGACCCCATATACTAGAGGTGGCGGGTTCAAACCCAGCTCTGGCCAAAAACTGCAACAACAAAAAAATGTTTGGCTCTCTGGAAAAGGATGAAGGCACTGTGGACTGCTTAATGTGAGATACACCAGAAACAAAAGCAAATGTAGTGACCCAGTTGTATATTCAACAGAGTGACAAAGGGTCTTCTATTCATTGCTGTCTGGTGATAAAAAATTAAGAGAGATTTTCACGTCAAGTATCGGAAAGTGGATTCAGAGGCAGCTGCCTGAACAGGGGCTTTGTGGCCGTTAGCTCCTCTCCGGGTGACCAGACATCCCCTGCGACGGGGATGTCAGGTCCAAGTCTAGGTCAGTGTCTTAACTGCCACCAAGAACCATCTCGGGTTAGAGAGAGGTTCTGACCTTCTTCAAACAGCAGTTACAAGATATACGTTAAAAAAAATACTGATAGTTTTCAAAACTCGCAAGTAAAAATTGTATGTATTTACGGTGTACAATATGATGTTCATACGCATACAAAAGTTTTGTGATATGCAAAAGTCAAGAAATGTAAAGTCTGTGTGAATGGAAAAAAAAGAAATCCCCCCCCCAAGCATAATCAATAAGTCAAGCAACTTAAGACCCTGTTGACTGTGTTTCTTGAAAGTGGAATGATGGATCATGACACAATCTGTCTCAAAATTTCCATAGTGACACACATTTGTGTCTGCACCATGGAAAGGCTAACTCAAGCTAATTTACATACCCATGATCTCACACACGTATTTCTTTATGGTGAGAACATTTAAAAGTCTCCTCTGGCAACAATTTTCAACTATACAGTGCATTTTTATTAACTGTGGTCACTAGATTATACAATAGATTTCCTGAACTTATTTCTTCCGTTGAAATAAAATTTCATATGCTTTGCCCAATTCTTTCTTGCAAAGAAAGAAATCTATGGCCGCTATGAGCAGAAACCAGGTAAATGATTAAAACTGGGCTGTTCACTTGAGAGGGGAGAGCACTGGGGAGAGCTGCTTGTGAAGGAAGAACGTCAATCGCTGGGCAGTGTCAGGACTTACCCCTGATTCCGTCCTTCAGTCTTTCATGCCAACTTTGACTCTTTCAGGGATGATAGTCAAAAATCTCTTGAGTTTTTTCTAGCAGCTCCTGGCTTCAATAGAGAGCTTTGGTCCTTCAGGGGAGATTGCCCTGAGACAGACAAACTCCCACAGGCAAGCAAAGGTAAGGCATTGTCATGGGTCGGATTGTGTCCCCACAATCTGCATGGTGATGTCCTAGCCTTCAGTAGCTCAGAGTGTGTCCTTATTTGGAAGAGGGTTACAGCAGATATAATTAGGTGAGTTAAGATGAGGTCATGCTGAAGCAGGGGAGGGTCCTAAAGCCAAATGCCTGGTGTCCTTTTACAAAAGAGAAATCCAAGCGCAGAGACGCACAGAGAGAACACTCTGTGATGATGAAGGCAGGGATGGGGGAGATGCTCGTTCATGCCAGGAAACAACAAGGATTTCCAGCACACCTCCAGACACTAGGTGAGAGGTAGGGAACATAAAGCCCCAGAAGCAACCGGCGCCCGTCGCATCTTGGTTCCTGACTTCTGACCTCCAGAACTAGGAGACAATCAACGTCTGTTGTTTAAGCCACTCAGTTTGTGGTCTTTTATCGCAGCAGTCAATACAGACATTGACTAATATTTGGGCTTTTAATGCCCTGAATTGGGTTTATAATG
The DNA here is from genome assembly GCA_963574655.1 of Perodicticus potto. Lineage (NCBI taxonomy): Eukaryota > Metazoa > Chordata > Mammalia > Primates > Lorisidae > Perodicticus > Perodicticus potto. The sequence goes on from CAUYRH010152186.1 coordinate 31,840, forward strand.
CTGATAAAAGTGTCTCACTGAGAATGAGAGACTGAAATTGTAGAAAAATTCTCCAGGTCAAACCCATAGCTTTGGAGAAATAACCTTGCCCTTACATTTAAATTGGACATGAAATTAAGTGTATTTTCTTGGTGATGGAGCAGCAAATACCTCAGATGCCTTTCCTAAAAATCAGCCCTGCGCCAGTCATTCACTTATCACTAAAGGAGGAGAACCCACGCTCATAACAGACATACAATGCTGCTGCCCATGCCCAGTCAAGGGATCCCCAAAGCTGAAATGGATGGGGTCAGTAATGAGGCTCTGCCGCCCATTACAGATGTTGAGCAGGACGAATACACAGCACGTTCATTTGGTTGAGCTACCAGCTGCCTCCATATGCTCCCATCTAAAAGCAAGTGTTCTTCCATTGCTGGTGGGAAGCCACTCTTTCCCTCTCACCCTTTCATCCATTCTTCTCTCTCTAATTCTGATCTCAGCTGCTTTAAAGAGAAAGATGATTAAGGATGAAGCCAAGATCTCCCTGCCCCCAAGCAACTGCCCAATACAGCAGGGGGTGGAGGGAATAAAAATTTTATGCTATTTTGTACTGACACTCAGGTCACATCCTACCTGGTCCCATGATGGGATGGGATATTCAAACTCAATTAATACAGTTTGGGCAAGAATCATTCATCGTGGAGAAGGGAATACAATGTGACCTTGTGTTTGAGGTTTTGAAGGCCAAGTCAATGTATTATTGTTTTCATGCCTGTATCTGAATGCACATTAGGAGTTGATATCCTATGAACTCACATTTCTTTGCTCAGGAAAGGCCAGAGGGAATTCTATTGAGAGGAAGAACAGCAAGTTAATGAACACTACTACCTTCAGTACCCACAATCTCTTTGAGCTGCAAGTCACCATGTCTGATAATTTTGGTGATTGAAACCTCTAGTGAAGGGAGTCACCCTTCACCTAGAAGTCATCATTGACGTTTTGACTTGCCACTTACTTGACACAGCTGTTAAATAACCCTGATTATCACACCTCTTTAGCTTGCTACCAGGCTCCTGTTAAAAGTGAACACCTAATGTCGAAAGCTTGCGATTTTTCAGCCTGATTTTCATGTTACGGTGAGTTGACTCAGATCCACTGACCAGCAGGGTGGGGAGGTGGGCTCAACAATCCTCGCTTGGTAAATGGAAAAGGCATATTCAGGAACACAGCTAGCCTCGTGCCCACAGCAACTTAGCTTTACACCAAGAAGTGTCAGCTATCGCTCTGGGAGGAATTTTACTGCTCCTCTTACCACCTTCAGAAAAGCTATGGGCTCAGTGGGCCCCTCAGCTCACAAGGTTTCCTCCATGGCTGTGCCTCTTTCACTGACAATTCGGCTAACATGAAATTCCATGGCGTCTGTTAGATTTTTATGTTTCTTGGATTGTTGTCACTATCCTAGCTGTTTTGTATGCTACTTGGAAAACTACATATTAGCAGGTTAAAGGCACTCCTTTTGGGGGTCATGAACTCTGGGAAAAAGTTGCAATTGCTGACAGAGCTGTTGGCATCCCTCATGGTAAGGGCATGTTCTCTATGATACTGGCTGGATCATATGGGCCAAGTGGAGGAATAGCCTGGGCCTGTTTCAGTGTCTTCTCCTGTTCTGGGCTCCTCTCAAAACTAGCAGCTTTTAGGGCAAACAGGCTGGAGTAAAATACCCACATATACCTATGTTGCCTCCAAAATCCAAATAGACCTGTGAGGCACCATGTCTCTTGCTTGGTTGCATAAGGGGCCATTTGCAACAGCTTATCCTTCAACTTAGAAGGGATGTTTGGCTTACTCCACTCCACTGGACCCCTAGAAAGATTACTGCTGTTGAAGATCCCTGAATTTTAGACTAATTTATGTCCCACCTACACACACGAAGAATAACTTACTAATAAGTCTAGAATAAGTTGTTACTTTGTGTTCACTAGGTTGAACTAACCTAAGGTCATTTATGTAATGGGCCAAGGTGATACTTGTGTAAAGGAAAAGGCAATCAAGATCTCTGTGAATTAAATTATGCTGTAGGGTTGGAGAACTGATCTATCCCTGAAGTAGGACAGTGAAAGTATATTTCTGCTTTGTTGGCTGAAAGCGAACTCCTTCTGGTGTCCTTTTGAACAGGAACAGAGAAAAAGGCACTTGTCAGACCAGTTGCTGCATACTGGCTACCGGGGATGTATTAATTTGCTCAAGCATTAAAACCACACCTGGTATAGCAGTCAAATTGGAGTGAACACCTTGTTGATCTTAAAACAATCCACTGCCATTCTCCAAGAGCAACCTGTCAAATGGCCAAATAAGTGGGAGAGTTGAGTGGCTATATGATGGGAATCGCCACCTGTGAGTTTTTCCTTTTGATGCTGGCACTAATGTCTGTAATCCTTCTAGGAGTGCAGTCTTGCTCTTGATTCACTATTTTCCAAGGGAGAAGCATTCCTAATGACCATTCTCACCAAAATAGCCCTCATCCCACAGTTCAGGGAGCGAAGTTATGAATTCTGCCAGCTGTTGAGTATATCTATTCCAATTATGCATTTCAGGACAGTGGAAATCACTACAGGGTCAGTTCAGGGACCAACTTAACCCTTTGTGAGTCAGACTTGAGCTTAAACTCCTTTGATCACTCAACCTCCAATCAGAGAAGGGGCACAGTGATTAGTCTCCCAAAATCAGTATCTGTTCAAAGCCAATGTCCAAGCAGTCTCTAGAACATCTGATTTTTTTCTTTTTCCCCAATGCAAAATTATCCTGGTAAAAGGCTGGAGGTGCCTTTGGGGAAGGACAGAAGTAACATTAACCATATGCATTTTCAGTAGTATAGAAGGGACCTTGGGATCCATTCTTCCTCTCATGCAAGGAGTTTTGGGTCTGTACATTGCCTTAATTCTGAGGATTAACTGAGGGGCCCTGAGTCTTGATTTTTAGGATTCAAGTTAAAATTTTGTTTCCTTGACTTGAAATTTTTCTTCTTATACAGGTTAAGTATGACTCTGGTAGGCTTCCTATGTCTTTCATTCCTATGGGCACCATGATTAGCCAATGCTACAGGTCTATTCGAGTCGGACTGTTCTAATTGTCGCTTGGCCTCTTCTGTCCACCTAGGTAACCATGTCCACCTTGCCTTTGCTAGTTGAGTGTTGGCATTGGGCCCGTGTCACCTCAAATTCTCACTGTATTAAGTTTCTTAGTTCAGTGACTGCAGAGCCTACTGTGAGCTCCGACTCATAGATGACAGTCTTTACAGAGCACAGCTCTTCATGAGTAAATTTATTTCTCACAGAAATGAGGAAAGATATGTCTTCTGGGTGCTCCCAGGATGGGCTAAATCTCAAATGACAAATCTATTCTAACACTACGTTCTCCCCAAGCTGGTGAATCCCTTTGTCTACATTAAACCAAAATAGGTCTGACATTTCCTGTTCACTCACTCTGAGCCACCAGTTTGTCCACGATTCAGTCAACCGACCAAAGAAACTCTCAGAGCCCATCCTGCCCCCCCCTGGGCTGCAACATGAAATGCAGCGTCTCGGCTTAGTGAGCCCATGACAATGAAATCGGCCTACTCCAACCTTGGTTCCTTCTGCCATTGTCTCACACCCCTCAAAATCCATTCTCATTCTCACACATGTTCCCTGGATTTCTGTCTATATAAATTTGGAAACTCAAGTGGTTCTTTTGGAGTGTGATGCATCTTCTCATGGATCAGACATTGTACCTCACCTTCAGGGATCTGCTGGGATGGGAGTCTGGTTATAGGTCTGGAAGGAAAGAGCAGTAATGGGGCGGGTCCTGAGAAGACTCAGCTTGGGCCCACAGTCTCTCTTGTGAATGAATGGCTGTCCCTGAGTAGCAGCTGCCTCGTTTGAGTGGGGCAAATGTTTACCACTCACTGCATTCCCAGGACTCCCTTTATCTTAAACTCACCCAGTCTCCCTCATCACTTTATATTACCTGCTACATCCCATGGTCCTTGCATACCTAGCTAGTGTAGCAAACTCATCCTATGAAAATTAATGATAAAATTGAGTGTGAAAGGGTAAATTCTTTCTTCTACAAAAGTCTATACAATTGGATTCTATTAAATTACCTGCCTTGGTGCATATAACCATAATTTGATTCGTGGTCATAAGAATTGTATGTGGCTGTTGAGAATAAAGTTTCTACATATTTGTTTTAATGTGCTTTTCCCACACTACTGATGCTAGAAATCTGTCTGTATTTATTCTGTAGATGACCCAGAGGGGGCAGGTTTGTATCTGGAGTTGGCCCAGGAGTATTGACATGAGTTCAGTCACTAGCGTATCTTTCAGTCAACTGGTTAATAATTGCAGTTTCTACCAAGCCCTCTTCCAGGGGATTCTGAGAGCAGATAAAGACACAGCTCACATTTTGCCTCCTGTTTACAGAAACTGTAATACTCATAAATGGAACATGAATTATTTACAAAAGGACAAGGCACAGTCCCACACCTGTTTGGCTGGACAGAGTATGGGAAAAATAATTTCTACAGTTTCCTGCCCTGGGAGGGCTGTGTATGATAAAAAGCACAGTTCGCCCCACATAAGCAATTATCAGTCTGCTAGGTTCTCAACTGATCCTGTTATTCAAGGTAGGCTGCTCTTGTAACAAACAAACCCTAAATTTTGGTGGCTCACATGAACATTCCCTCTCTCACATGTGCTCTAAGGTTGGGTTAGAGGAGGGTCGAAGTTCCATCAACCACACAGGACCCAGGCCTGCAGAGCTGTCTCATTTTTAGGACACAGGCCTGCAGAGCTGTCTCATTTTTCAATGACACTCTGACGTAGATACCTTCTGGGCAGCTAAGGAAAGAATCTGGGGGAGTATGTGTGAGAGGTTGGAGGTAACACACATCCTTTCTGTTCACATTCTATTACCTTGAATAAGAGACATGGCCAACCATGGCCATGCAAGGGAGGCCAAGGAAAAATTAAAATGATTTGGGTGATCAGTACAATCCCTGCCATAAGTATTTACTGAGGGCTTACTTGATGCCAGGCAGCGTTCTCTGCTTTGTGCCACGCATTACCTGACAAGTCTACATAATCGGGAGATTGAAAGATTTTGTCCAGACTAGGCCCATTTCAAAGCCTGGGAGCAATGTAGCCCGAAAGTCGGTGACAGGGAAGGAGAATTTAATGTGGCACCCATCTGAGCCTCCATGGAGAAAGATCGAAGTCCCCCTTTACCCTTTTCCCTCTCAGGAAACTATGAATGGTGCTCCCTGGATTGTGTATTTCATTTGCTGAGCCAACTGAACCTTTGGGTGCAGGGAAAGATGAAATACACCTCACTTGAGTGCAATAAATGCCCTCTCTATCATATATCTCAGCGGTTCCCAAGTGAGAGAGGGACAGCACCCCTGAAAAGACATTCAAACAAAGACCACTGTTACTACCTGGAAAAGGCAGGGAAGTGACTCTTACTAACAGGTTTTAGTGTGGACAGGGGATGTTACCTCTCTTTGGTTGAAGTATGGGCTAAGAAGGGACTTCAAGGTTCCCCTTCCCTCTTTCCCATCTGCTAAAGAGAGAGTAAAGCTGGCTCTAGACAAAATAAGAGTCTTACAGTCTGGTTGTCTCCCACCCAGGCAACTGCATTCTGAGGGGAGCTTCTTACAGCAGCTTTGCACTGAGAACCTGGCCAAGCAGTTTCAAACGGAAGTTTATCACTGACAGAGTTGGAAATAGTCTGAGCATAACTTTCTTTTTTTTATGCAAATGTATGTATTTTACAGAACTCTATCCAATAGATCATATCGTTAGATATTCAAAACAACCCTCTAGGGGCAGAAATTATTATTTGCATTGGCTAATAAGGAATTTGAGGCTTAGAGAAGTGAAAGTACAGTTGACCCTTGAACAATACAGGTTTGAACCACGAAAGTCCAATTATACATAGATGTTTTGCAGGAAGTTACACAGAATTACACATAACTTTCTTATAGTTGAAGCAACCTGCATAAGAATCTCTTGTAGCTTTTGACAGGGAGTTCTCTGCACTGTTGGTGCCTTTCCTGTTTCACCTCGAGATCAGATAAGAGGAAACCAGAGATATTAGGCTTCTAGAAATAAGGCAGCAGACCTATACATGTGGCACACCGCCTTGAAAGTCAACGGGGTGGGAAGGGCTATGCTTGTTAAAGTTGCTGCTTTCAGAAAATAACCATGAGTCTATCAATCAAAATAGTATGGTTGGGTTTCAGAAATCTGATCTTTAAACAAATTCCACAAGAGAATTTTTTTATCAGAGCATCTAATCCCAGGAGCCTACTGTAGCTCTTCTCAAAGGGTCAGGGTGACACTATTTAGTGCTTACTCACTCACTGGTTGGCAGGCTAACAGCTGCCATCTCTCTAACTACACCTATCTCTAGACAAGCATCAAGACACACCTCCCCTACTTCTTGGACCAGGAAGGCAGAGGAACATCAAGCTTCCCAGAATCCTTTTATCTTTCTCATTCCCATCTCTCCAAGGCTCAACAGGTTAGGGCAATAATATGCATGGTCCAGTCAACAGACGCAAGTGTAGAAGAGATAGGCAAACCCTGGATTGCCATAGCATACACTATAGGCGTACATTTGGGACTAAGGATAAAAGATTCTTATCAAGAATCTGCGTTGGGGAGTAATAGTTAAACAAGAAGATGAGTATCAAAAAAAAAATAAACAAAAAGATGAGTATCAGAAGATGAATAAGAGAGTTGAGATCTAAAAGAGCTAATAGATTGGCTTATAGTTGTTTTACTGCATTTATACTCAATTGTAAGCAATATCTTTCATGAAATGTATTATAAATAACAGTATTGATTTCATTCACAAACTTGGAGGTGTTTTCCTGACCCAGACATGAATAGTTCCACACACAGCTTGCCTTCTCTTTCCCAGCCTCTGGCTTCATAGCTGGCTTTTTCTCAAACCTCATTCTCAACCCTCAGGATGAACTACTCCTACACATTCCTAATATTCAAATGTAATGAAAACATGGGAAATTTGATTAGCATGGGGAAACAGACCAAAGATCTTGCTAGTGGTAGAAGGACATTTTTCAGCTGTGAGAAGACAAGTAGGAAAAGACAACTTTGACTCCGTAATGCACCTGGCAGCAAACAGAGCCAGGGGACATTTTTACCTCTCTCAATTAAAACTCTATCTATTAAATAATGTTATCTCCTTGTAAAAAGTCATGCACCAAATTTTCCTATTTATGCACATATAATAAATGAGGCCCAACTGACCCAAATTAATTAACTTTCCACCACTTTCCATGTAGGCAATGAATAGATTTTACAGACTGTTTCTCTCGCCGTATTTTTAGTCTTCATTTTGATTTTGTGAATACCCAATATTCATATGTTTCTTTTCCCTTTAATTAAGCTAGAGTTGGTTTCTGCTGCTTGCAGTTAAGAACTTTGGTTGATGGAGAGATCCGTAATTTCCCTAATACTTATTCCTAAGGAAACATGCCTTCTTCTATTCCTAAGGAAACACCTACCTTGCTGTGAGAAAGCAGCAACATCAGTCTGGTCATTTTCTAGTGAAGCACAATATGGCCAACAGGAGAATAACAGACTGATACAGACAGTAATGGGATATGTGCGCAATTACAGTGAAAGACTTCCTACTATTATTGACATCACTGAAACATTAATATAGAGATGTAACCTGTAAGTTTGTCTTAGTTAGCCCAGATTGCTATAAGAAAATCCTGTAGCATGTCTTACAGGACACACATTTATTTCTTACAGGTATGAAGTCTGAAAGTTCAAGGTCATGGTGCTGGAAGATTCAGTTCTTGGTGAGGATGCTCTTTCTGACTTGTAGATGCATGCCTTCACCCTGCCTCAGGGGGAAGGTGAAGGGTCCCTAATCTTACAAGGACCCTAAATCCCATCTTGGAAGCCCCACCTTAATGTTATCATGTAAAACAAATTACCTCCCAAAGGCCCCAAACACCATCATGTTGGAGGTTAGGGCTTCAGCAACTGAGTTTCAGAAGAACACACACAGTCTACACTAAGGTCTCCGAGATCTCATAATTTGGTTAAGAAAAAATATTTAGCATACCGCATTAGTATCTCACTGGTGCTGTAACAAATGATCATAACCTTAGTGGCTTAAAATTTCTTATCTTATAGTTCTGGAGGTCCAAGCACCCTAAAAGCACCCTAAAATCAAGAGTGCATTCCTTCTGGAAGTCCTGGGAAATAATCCATTTCCTTACCTTTCCCAGCAGCCAAAGGTTATCTCCATTTCTTGGCTTGTGGCCTTTTCCTCACAACATCTGACCTCTGCCTTTGTCATCACATATGCTTTTGTAACTTGACTTTCTTGCTTGTCTCTTAAAAAAATCTTTATCATTAAATTGGGACTACTCAGGCAATTCAGAATATTCTTTCTTTCCATATCAGTATTCTTGACTAAACCATATATATAACATTCTTTTTGTATACAAGGTTACAAATGCACAGACTGGGAGATTAGGATGTGGACATCTTGTTGAGGAGTGGAGAAGGACATTATTCTGTCTACTATAGCCTATCTAATGTTGCTAATTGAGTTTACTCCACTTACCTTTTCTTTTTTATTTTTCATCTGAGAAAACCCCTGGATTCACTAAAATCAGCCTTACCTATGATATGACTGAAGAAACCACAGACTTCCATTCAAGGCCAAAAAAGTTGGTTTGAGTAGTCTTAGACATTGTGGTCAATTCTTTGTGGTTTTTTTTTCATTGATTTCTTGGCAAAAAATGAAAATGAAGGCAACAGAGTACAAAGAACAAAGAAATAAGAGCAGTTCAATAAACTTAATGCACAATCCTTTGATAGATAGAAAATAAAAATATGTTCCAGGGTTGATTTTCATTCATACTAGTGGGTATATTCAATGCATTTCTTTTGCTTCAAATGTCAACAAAAATTAGTAAGATTTTACTACATAAACATGAGCTAATTTCAACTTTTTATGTTGCTAATAAAGCACCCATTCAGGAAAAAAAGTCACGCCATATGTAAACAGATTAACAATTTCCCTCTTTTTCAATAATTTTACTCATTTTGTTTGTTAGAAAATTCATAATAGTATGTATAGTTGTATGCAATGAATCAAGTTAGATTTGGATTTTATTTTCAACCAAAGGAAAAATCAAGGTATAGATGTAGACAAGAGATTTTCTAGCAGATTTTTTACTTGTTTCACCTGTGAATTCTTGGCTTATACAGTTACTAATTCCTTCTATACAATCGGTAACAGAGTTATGTAGATCTTTAAAGTTTAGAGGTACTTACAAGAATATGGCCTCATTTGATCCTTTTTAGTTGAGGAAAGTGGGCCAGGCACTGTCACCACCATTATCAAATGGGAAGTTCCAAGCTCAGATAGGTTGACTTGCTTGGCAAGTAACTGACCAGGCTGATCTAGATCTTTTAGTTTTAAGTGTTTCAGTTCTTTTCATTATGCGTTCAATACCAGTGAATACATTACATTTCCAGAAGGTGGAAAAGGGGGTTTAGTCTCATTAATCATTGATTTCAAATACAGCAATAACAACCACCAGAAAAATAATATTAGCTAACAGTTCTGAGTACTTAACAGGCACCATGCACTGCTTAAGCATCACACTTGCATTAGAACATTTGCTGTCCACAATAATCCTGAAGCTAGCAGTATTTTTAACTTTCTCTACACTGCACTATACTGGCCTGTTATTTCCTGCATTTTAAAAGTGAGGGAACTGCAATTCAAGTGAATTGAGAAACCTGTCCAACATCACTTCTCTGCAAAAAGGTAAAAACCAGACAGCATGACCAAAGGATCTCTGCAATGAACCACCACACACACACAACCTGTCCTTATAGATAACTTTGTTCTTTTTTTAATCAAAATAAGATACAAAGTGAAGTAAAGAAATACTTGAATGAGTGGTTCTTATTCTCCCCTTTTTCCTTTTAGATCGGTGATACTCAGTAATTGAACATAGTGCCAAGAAGAGCAATATTCTAATGGAACGGCTAGAGGCTTTCGAGAGTTATGGACTGCTTTTGAAACAGACACCTTATAGCTTAAGTGTTAGATTCCACCTGCCACTTGGAATTGGAAGGTATTAATGGGAATCTTTAAATTTTCCATGGCTTCTAAGGACAATAATTCATTACTTTACTATTACTTTATGATTAGGATTTTTAGTTTTCAATTTCCTCAATAAGTATATAAAGAAGTTTCCAGATAATAGAAAAGAAAGTTTGACTAAGTGACCTTTAAATACCTTTCAGTGTCCAAAGAAAATTAAACTTTGACATAACTAATCATGGTAGAGCTATCCTTATTTTTTTAACAAATCAGAGGTTATGGCCAAGAGAAGATCAGTTAGTTTTTTATTTTATTCAATTTGACTCCAGAAGCAAAATGGTACTCAACTTAGTTTTTATCATCTTTCTTAGAAATAAAACAAATATTGATTTAATTACACATACTCCCAGTATAGATGTAGTAATGAGTTGACTTAACTTAATGCTTTCAATTATTATAAAATAATACTAAGCATTACCTTTAATTCTCGATTATTTTTCCACTTATATATATGTGTGTATATATATTCATTAAATTACAGAGTTTCACTTTTTGTTTACATATTATAACACCAATACTAAATATTATATTTAATTCTCTTTTAATTTTTTCCCCTTTACACATGTATATATATGTTTATACCACCATTTACTTATAGTTTCACTAATATTTTGTTCATTAATTCTGATGGCAAGATAATCATTGAAAAGAATTCAATGTAGAAAACTAACTTTGCAAAGGCTTTTAAAATATTCAATAGCATCTCCTTTTGTATAACAAAACTTATGGTTAATTTTCAAACTAAGAAGAAATCTGAATGTCACTTCTTTAGGAACCTGAGCTACTAGATCTCCTTTTTTCCCATTGATTCAGAACCACATTACAGAACATCTCATTTAGAATGTAGTTTTCTCTTTGCTTATAAGCATTCTATAAGCATTCATTCTTTGCTTTAAGTACTGAGTGACCATATTAGCAAAAATCATGACAAGAGTTGTGACTAGTAAATGACAATCCAACATGAGTTCCAGAATCGTCAGGAAGAGATATTAAGCGGGCTCTGAGCCATGCTGATTAAACAAGCTTATGAATGTAAAGCAATCTTTGTTTAAGAAAGTATCGAAATTAAAGAATGTGCTGCTTCCTGAAAAGACCCCAAAATGGAAACCCTGACTCCATGATAGAATAAACTGGCAAAACACCAAAGCTTTGAAGAACACAAGCATAGATGTGGCTGGGAACACTCTCTAATTGTGTTCCCCTTTATCCTTACTCTAAGGTATGTTATTTTCACTTTAACTGGAAAAACCTTGAAAACAATGGTTACAATACTTTTAATATTTAACTTCCCAGACTAAAATATTTTATTAGCTGAAAATGTGAGTCACTTCAGCTGACATTTCTGAAGGCCAAATATTGCCTCTTTATTTATTTTTCATTCATTACACTGATCTTCAGATAGTTAGTGTTGACTTTAAGGCTGGCTAAGATCCTCTAAGGTCCTGCTTTTCTTCTTTAACTGATTATCTTCAGCTTGGAACATACATGGAAGAATCAGTATATTGTTCCTGCCAGTATGGCACAATCTGCTTTGTGATATCATTCCTTTGCTACTTGGTCAGCAGTGGTGACAATGGGCAGGGAGATTGCAGAAGCATGGTGACCTCCTTTGGGGCTCCTCTATGGCTGGCAAGCATCATCCTTCTGTTCCAGAACATCACACTTTGAACTATCTTCAAACAGAAAACAAATGAGTATGTTTACAATGCAAACAGGTTTGGACAAAAGTACAAAACAAACAAAAAGTTGTTGGACAAGAGGAACAATGACAGTGGAAGTGTGACTGGGGGATGGGGGTTAGAGGAGAAAGAGAGAGAGACACAGAGACAGAGAGATTGGTAGGATTGCTTAAACTTTGTTTCTTCTCAGATCTTTCCCAGGGTGAACTTTTCTTAATTCATATTCAGAGAACAATTTTCTCTCCTTGTCTTTTGCCTGTATAAAGTCTAAGGTTGCATAGCACCATAGCATAAGACAAAGAGAGAACAGGTCCACTGTAGATACAGACAAGGGTGGGGGGAGTTAAAAAACTATTACATTTATATAGAAAAAAAAGATATAGGAGGGCAAAAGTACTGGTCACTCCAGGCACCAGTTCTTATTACAGAAAATAGCCATATCAACAGTTTCCTGTGTTTCCTTCCAGGAAGTTATGCTTACAGCAATGTGTACATGCTTGGGTGTTTTTATTACCCAAATAGCATCTCACTCTGTACAACCATTAAAAAATAAAGAATGATTACATTCTTATGTCTTTTGTTGGCCGAAAAATATCTTTCTGTATCATTAAGTATCTAGCCTCCTTTGTGCTTTTTTAAATCACTGTATAAACTAATATGCCATTTTAATAGTTAATATTAATATGGCTTATTACTTTAATAGCTGTATAAATGAGGTGTTTTGTCATATGTAAACTGTAGTTATTTAATCATTCCACCATTGATGGAAGTTTTGCAAATAATTTGTTTTTCTATATCATTATTTCTGTATGAATTATCCTTCAATATATGTCTCTGGATGCTGATGTCAGCACAATTTTTTTTTGTACTGACATTTTCTGACTATATTGAGATTTTTGACCCAGTAACTCTATTCACCTCTCAGAATACTATCTGGCTTTTCAAGTCTACTTGAGACTGGTGACCTCAGTGTTGACCTTATACTTCTTCGACAGGTATCCATGCGCCTCAGGCTCAAACAGCTTTCATCCCTAGATAATTCCACGTTCTTCACTTTTGCTCTATGGTGGGACTCAAAGCATTAACTGAAACAAGTGCCTAGTAGAATGTAGACTGGGAGTAGATAAATTAATAGTCTGCGCATTTTGTTCGGAACCTTTTCCAGTCTATTGATTATCTCTGAGAAACCGCAACAGAGACCAGGTCTAGAGTTAAAATCTTCGGGTATTATGGTCCCCAACCATGGTAGAGAGTCAGGCATCCCCCCTGGGATCAAGCACAGAACATCGCTGGGTTTTGTTTAGTTTAGCAAAGGGCAGAGCTGGTTTTGACATGATGCTCACCAAATTATGTTACTGAAAATTGTAGGTAAGTTCACTCAACAAGTCTCATTGACTAAAAATAAATGTTTAAGTTCCGTATTATTAGCTTTCAGTTTCCCATTAACTGTTGTGGGATCAAGCCACAGAGGAAATGTTTATCTGTAAGATGACAATAAGCATGAGGTTTCTGACAAAGTGGGGGAGGGGATATTCCTTTTAAGGTTTGTTTATTCCAACACACACACACACACACACACACACACCCACAGAAACACCTCTCCGCCTTAGTTTGTTTCATCCCTGAGGGCACACCCCTGGATAAGTATACATTTAGTAGTACTACAAGAACTGCATTTCCCCTGCCCCAAAATTGACGCAAGGAGCACAGCTGGGGCTTCTCCGCGTCATTGTTACCACCTCAAATGAAGGCCTTGTCACCGGGCGGGGGCGAGAAGGCTCCGGAGCGCAGCAGCATTGAGAGCAACCGAATTCCCCCCTCTGCCTCTGATTGGTTGGGAACTGCGAGGCAGAGACCAGACCCCTGCGGCTCGACTCGCCATTGGTTGGGAAGAGGTGGCAATCAGGGAGGGCTGAGGGGGCGATCGCCCCTGCTCCAGGCTGCCGCCCTGGCCGGGTTACCCTGTAGCCGCTGCAGCAGCTGCCTCGGTCCCTTTGGCCGTGCCTGTGCGTGGGGACAGCCTCCTCGGCCCCGGGCACAGACACCATGGTGAGTGCTCTCAGCTGGGTCAGGCCGGAACCTGGCGCGGCGGCCGGGGACCGGGCCTGGCTGCTCAGGCACCGACCGCGCAGCGCGAGCTTGGCTGGGGGCCCTGGGAGCGCACCGCCGGCGGTGCGAACGGCCTGGCTTCTCGGCAGGGAAGGTGGGAACCAGGCGGGTTGTGGGGGGCCCATCGCTGCCTTGCCTCCCAGGAGGGTTCGCCGCCTCACCTCAGCTTCCTGAGCTTGGGAAGGAGAGGTGCGGCTGCGGCGCTCAGTCTTCCCGGCTCTAGCCGGGGCCGCCAGCGTGGGAGGCTGAGCGCGTCGGCGGGAGAGGCTCAGGATGCACGCCCCTGCGATGTCCCCAGTGCACAGCTAGCCTTCGAGCCGTGGCAGATGAGGAAAGCCTGAAGACGGCATGGGGGTGGGGCGGATGGGGACAGGGTAAATCAGTCCCGGTGGCGGGGGTTGCGCCCCAACGACCTATCCCCCTTTAGTTCAGAGTGTCCCCAACGGGCACCTATCCCCCTTTAGTTCAGAGTGTCTCCCAGAGGGCAGGGAGCGCAGTGGGACCAGCGGCCGCAGCCCGGCTCCCCAACCCCTTCCCACCTACAGCTGGCCCCTGACGCTCAGCTTTCTGCCTGTCCCCACAGTACGGATTTGTGAATCACGCCCTGGAGCTGCTGGTGATCCGCAATTACGGCCCCGAGGTGTGGGAAGACATCAAGTAAGTGACCAGCCGCTCTAGCTGTGGCCCTGCGACTGCGCCCTGCGTGGGAGGCCCCGGGGGCGGCCGGCGACGCTGCTCGCGGCACCTCTCCCTCCTGGCGGGGTCCGGGGTGCGCATCCTCCGAGATGCCTCCGCCCGCCGCGCCCGGCTGCAGCTGCGCTCCCACGCTCGGGAGCGGGACCGGGAGAGGAGGGGCGGCAGGGGCGGGGCTGCGAGGGTGAGAGCGGAGGAAAGGAGCCCCTTGGGGTCACCGCGGCCTTCCGACCCGGCCTGAGCGTGGGAACGCTCTGCCGGCGCTGCTAAGCGCGCGGGCTAATCGGCTCCCACGCGGAGAGGGGCCCGAGGGACAACACAGGCCTCCGCCAGGTTCCTGCTTCCAGATGCCTTGCAAACAAACGGAAGACCTTGGCCGGTTTTTGACTTACACACCTTGCAGATGAGTAGTAGTTAAGCTTTTTTGGTATGGTAGCAGACACCGGAGACCATTTCTTGAGTAATAGTGAATCAAATGCATTTATTCATTATGAAATAAACTGACATTGGAATGTTTTCTTTTTCATTTTCCCACATCTTTTATGTTTTCTATTGTGGTGATACCTGGCAATTCTTGGGAGGGCGTTCTAGTTTCCGTCTAGAGCTTTGAGCCCAACACTTGGGATATAAATGAAAATACCACTCCTACCTGAAAGGCTAAACCTGTGGAATGACTGATGGGTTAGCATCCTCTGCAAGGGCAGGTCGAGCATTTCAAACTAACAAACCTATTTCTTTTTTCTGTCTCTCCCACTCTGGTGAAATTTGTATTTAACATATTGTGTAGCTGACCATCACCAACTAGCCACACCAAAACCGTATTTATGGATTTTTATGTTAGAGCAACTGTTGAACTATCACAGCATGAAGGAGATGGCAGAAATTGTTAACCCAGGTGGGCAGATGGGAACATATTGTGATTTACTGTGATTTCACAAGCTTACTTATTTTATTTTCTTATCTCATATACGTGATGCTTTTGTGCTGTTTTTTCCCCCTCTGCCCACGTTACATTTATTATAATTTATTATTTGTTATCCGGTTACATGCTTAATACCTATCTGTGTCCGTGAAAATACACATTAAGCACCTGAATGAAACCTTTCTTCCCTTGGCTCTGTATCACTGAATATTTCTTTCATGCCCCACAGGTGGTTTATGTTACCTACGAAGTACATCAAACTGTGTACCACACAGAGAAATGGAGATTTGGCAGTTATGTGGTTGAATCCAATGAGAATCTAGGCAGTAAAGGTTACTTTGGGATTTGAATTTTCTGTTCATCTTATTAATACCTTCGTAATTTTTATTTCACTATGTAAACAGTTATAGAGAAGGCAGACATCAATAAAAAGATTTTAAACAGTGTAACTTCGGTATACAATTCTTTTTAAATTTATGAAAACAACGTACATATTCCCATATGATGCCTTCTCATCTGCAAGATAGAAATTCCCAAATGTCCAAACAGATGTGCTGTGATGATGAATATGTTTGGAATTTTAAAAGTGTAATTAAAGATGGCCATTGTGATTGTCATTATAACCAGATTTCGAGCGTATATCTAGTCATTATCAATTTACATAATCGTTAAATATAGACGTAAAAAATATTTCACAGAGAAATGTATCAGAAATTTTAATGGTTAAATTATCAAGAGATGTGTTTATATTGGTCATATTTTCCCCAAAGAAGACCAAAATATGTAAAACATCCCATTAATGAGATTCTGCTAAATCATGCTAGGAATATTGTTCAGTTCTGCTTGAAAAAATAATTTATTGACTAACATAGTTATCTTTTACTAGGTTTTTAATCTGTTTAAATGATGATAATTCTAATCATCTAAAATATATTTTTTGGAGGAAAAAAGAACACAAGTCGTGTTTGGGTTTTTTTTTTTTTTTTAAATAAAATTACCTTAAAGATTATGAGCCTGCAAAGGAAAGTTTGTTAGTCAAAATAGTGTTGGTAATACAGAGTTAATTTTGATTATTTGTTTGTTAAGCATCCTTTAGTGGATCCTAACTTGTCTTGGGTGTGGTTTAGTACCTGGACTAAAGAACATGGTTCAGCTCTCTGCATTGACGGGATTAAAGCTGTTCCTTGGCTTCTGTCTCAGTAGGCCTGAGTAATGTTCCCTGGAAGAGTATGTACTATTGCCTACTTATAGGGCAGGAAAAGTTGGAGAACTGTAATTGATGCTCTTTGGGTGATTATGATTCTTCCTCCCCAACCATCCTCTGTTCCAGGGGGAGATTATTGCAGTTGCTGGTCCAAGGTACTTTCAGTTTTAACTTTTTATGACAAATTGAAGATAGAAGAGATTATTTTTTGTCTTACTAAGTACCAGACTCTCTTTTGGTCTGTGAGAAACTATCTAAATTGATGTTTATAAAATTTTACATAATACTTTTTTGGTTTACTAGGAAATGGCCATCCATCCTTCACGAGAAAGGATAAGAAAGGATGCCAAACATTTAATGACAAATAAAACCCAAAGTAACAGATTCCAGACAGAAAATTCTAAGTGGATAAGAGCCAAAAATGCCTCATTGTAAACTCAGTATCCACTTACACTCTTACCAACAATATAACCATTTCACAAGAGCTTTAAATTCCTCTTTTTAAGAAAAACTGTCTAGAACAAGGGCCAGCAAACTTTCTCTTAAAGAGCCAGATAGTTAATGTTTTAGGTGTTGCAGGCCAAGTCAAGATTGAAGGCCTTATGTAGGGATCTGTATAGTTATTGAAATGTAACTATTTAAAAATATAACAACCATTCTTATCTTCTGGACCAGACCAAAACAAATAAACAAACCAGACAAACCAAGCTAGATTTGATCCATAGCCTGTCATTTGCTGAGCTCTGATGTAGACCATAACATATGTGGAAAAGCAAAAGAGACCCTTGAATCTATTTCAAAGCCTGTTTCATTCCTTTCCTTTCAATTTTTTATGGTTCATTAAAAAAAGACGCCATGATTAAGTAATGAGAAAAATCAATTATCAATTTAGAAAATACATAAAGTTAGGTGCTATACATATTGGAAAGGCACCTAAGACTTGATTTAACCATCTATTATCCTTCCATCATCCCTGTCTAAACTAATTATTGCATAAGATTATTGGGGTCAATTTTAGACCTTCTACCCTCATTGAAACACATGAATTCTAAGCATGGATTAAAAAAATTGAAAAATCTATGATGATTAAGTCTATTAAAAACAAATAAAACCAATGATTTTTTTGCCTAGAATTGAGCAGGCCAAGAACAAATTAAGAATAATTTTAAATGATCAAGTAAAGCAGCAGGAATTTAATTAGCCTTTCTCTATTTACTAAAAGATCTGAGGTAAATAGTTGAATCAAAATCTTGATATGATAGATATGTATTTGATAATAATTTAATGATATATTTATTAGCTACTTTTTCTAGAAGGCTGTCAATCATCTTCCCCATGTAAAGAATAAAGAATTTGTTAGTAGGTTTAA
>CAUYRH010152187.1:0-10272 GCA_963574655.1 Perodicticus potto
GACATGTGGGGCGTCTCGCTGAGGGGTTCATTTCAGCTGTTGCACATTTTCGTGTGCCATTGTGAGATCGTCAGAGCTTGAATTAGAGCAACAAACGAACATTCGTAAATTTCTTATTCAACTTGGCAAGAGTGAAAGTGAAATCACAGACACATTAGCTCAAGTTGATGAGGATAATGCCAGGAAGAAAATGGCCGTGCACAAATGGATTAAATGTTTTTTCGAGAGGAGAGAAAGAGTCACTGATGAGGAGAGGTCAGGCTGGTCAGTCACAAGCAAAACTGATGAAAACATTGGGGAAAAAATAGTCAAATTGAAAAAAAAAAAAAAAGGGTGGCGCCTGTGGCTCAAAGGAGTAGGGCACTGGCCCCATATGCCGGAGGTGGTGGGTTCAAACTCAGCCCTGGCCAAAAACTGCAAAAAAAAAAGTCGAATTGTGCATCAAAATCATTGGCTGACTGTGAGAAGCAGAGCAGACCAAGTAAACATCAATAGAGAAACTGGAAATTCTTAATTGGAAATCTTGGCATGAGAAAAGTGTGGCTCTTGCATCACGACAATGTACCAGCTCACACGGCACCATCTGGGAGGGAGTTTTAGGCAGTAAACAAATAGCTATATTGGAGCACTCTCCCTACTCACCTGATCTGGCCCCCAGTGAATTTTTTCTTTATCCAAAGATAAAAAAAAAAAAAAAAAATACTGGCTGTGGGGCAAGGCAGTGTTTGAAGATCTTTGTTCAGGATTTGAGACAGATATGATTGGAGAAAGATAAGTTTGCAAACTGCAAGCAGGATGGCTGGGGGGAGAGGGATGGAGGTCCTCCCGAGAGGCCGTTGTGCCGGTGGTGTGTGGTGTGGGAGATGAGAGCCTGAGTCAGAGTCATAGCGGGAGGAATGGGGAGCCAGGGCCTGCCGGTGTTTTTACTGTTATGGACAGTGTGAGTCCAGTTTGGACGTGTCCACCTAGAGATTCACGTGAAGTATTGAGTCCACAGTTGGAGGTACAGTCCCAAGCTCACCAAAGAGAAAAGATGGGAGGAGACGAGGTGGAGGTGACGTGTGCCAGTAGGAGAGTGGCTTAGTTTCAGTGAGGCTGCCGTGTGTGAAAAGCCCACATTGCATGCTGAGCTCTTTCATCTATGTCATTTCATTCAATCTCCGTACACCATCCTAAAGGCAATGCCACTCTCATTTGTTAGAGACAAAGTTCTTGGACTCAAGCAATCTTCTTGCCACGGCCTCCCAAGTAGCTGGGACTACAGACGCCCACCACAATGCCCAGCTAATTTTTCTATTTTTAGTAGAGACAGGGTCTTGCTCTTGCTCAGGCTGGTCCTAAATTCCCGAGCGCAAGCAATCCACACGACTCAGCCTCCCAGATTGCTGGGATTACAGGCGCGGGCCACCAAGCTGCCTCATGGTTTACAAGTGACAGAACTGACATTCCAACTCAGGTCTTCTCTGACTCTAATGTGACTGATTTTCTACTCTACCAGCTTCCTCTGTGAGGAAGACAGGAAGAAGAGAAAAATAAAAGGTTCTAAGGTTTTAGTTTTCGGTGGTGTGTGTTAGCATCACAATGGAATGGCTGTCAAGAAGTTACCCTGTAGGAGCAAACATCAAAGCCCTGGGAATGGATGAACAGGGCTCTGACAGGAGGGCCAACTTGTCAGAATCACACATCAGGCAGTTCTTTTCTTGTTCCCTAGGAAGAACGAGCCTAATTGTTCCCACAGTGCAGTTCCATTTATCTGTCATAAATAAATAAATTCCACCTGTTTATCATCTATCATAAAGCAAATGGAGACTTCCATTTTATAATCTTAATAGTTTGAGCTCAGAAAGGATAATTTAGTCCTTTGCTTGTGACGCTCCCTGCATCTCCAAAACCAAACGTAGGTTGAGTCCTTCTCATAAGGCCTCACTTCTACCTCCAACTGCTGCCTCCTATTTCCACATTCAAGGACCATCTGATGACACTGGACCTACGACGTAATCCAAGATAATCTCCCATGTTTTAAGGTCAGCTGAGTAGTAGCCTTAATTCCTTCTGCAACCTTATACCCCTTTGCCATGCAACCCCACATATTCACAGGTTCCAAGGTCTAGAGTGTAGATACTGCGTGTCTTTGGGTGTGGGCATTATTCTGTCTACCATAATATTATTATTTTGTACCAAGTAAACCAGAATCTCCGGGGGGCTCAAGGATCAGTATTTTTAGGAGCTCCCCAGATGATTTCAGTGTGCTGCCTCATTTGAGAGCCAGCACCCTTGTTAGACTTGCTGAGAGAATACGTTCAGTACTGCACTTTATATCACCTCCCGTGTGCTCTCATTACAGATAAAAATCATGCGCAGAGTGTGGGCATAGTCACATATTCACACTGAGCCTCACAGTCGCCGGGATTCTTTCTTCCACTCACCCCATCCTTTGGTTCTTCCTCCACATCCCCACAGTCTTTGTCTTCATTCCAGCCCTGCATGGCTACATATGTACACAGACAAACAGGAGGTATTTTTCCATTAGTTGCCAAAGTAAGCTAGGTTTTCTCTGTGGTGGCCTCCCAGAGGGAGGGCAGCTATGCTGGTGGTTTTCTAAAGTGCATATTTGTTCCTTGGAGATGGGACGGAGTCAGCCATTTTCTTTCACGGGAACTGAGAGAGACTGTGGATAAACAAGTATGTCCCTGCCAGGACCACAATCAGTCTTTACTCCTTTTGTTAAGTGGGAAAAGGGCGGTTGTATCTCTAGGTGTTAAGAATAAAGGTACAGCCTCATCTGGGTTTTTATTGTCATCTGAGTGCCTTGTAAGGAGTCAGGGATGTGGGAAAAGGATACCCCTTTTGTTGTAGATTTCTCTCTGCTTTACTGACCTACTAAATTACTCCTTTGGTTTTCAACAAATGAGAGAAACAATAGGTGAGGCCGTCTTGGGATCAAGTATCAAAACCTTACTAACGAAATACATTGTACTTAGAACATAACCGCAAAGCCAAAGGGTTGAATTATCTTCAGTGTTGGAATTCAGTTTCCAGTCTTCTCATGGAGAATTAAAAAGGGCCTGGCCAGCCCCTATAATTACCCTGTTCATATGCTAGTGACCAAACCTAACGAGGAAAATCATCAGAAGTTCAGTGAAAAAGCCGGAGGTGGGGTGGTAAGGGGAGGCGTGGGCTGCTGAGCCAGGGACAGTGCTCTTCAGTTCAAGGTGAACCGTATGGGTGGGCGGGGCACAAAGGGCTCATGGCAGACCACCCAGATGCTGCTCCGGGACCAAGAGTTGTGGTTCTGGTTTACTGAAAAGCTCTTTTTAAGTACATGCTTAAGAGACAGCTTTTTAGAAAGAACACCAAAACAAGAAAATGAATGGGATTGGTTTGAGTTGATGGGAGTAGATGTTTCGAGACCTAATTTTGGCATTGGCCATCCTTAAAATCAGCACCACAAAAAACCATGGAGGCCTGATTTCAGTGGGTGAAGTGGCACCAGGAACACAGCTGTCAGTGTGGGCACGTGTGCACGATTATTTCTGATGCTGAAATTTCTCCACGGGGCTAATCCTTTTGATTTTTCTGTCAATCTATGAGCACTTTCTTGCTTTGTGGAAGAAGAGGATGGTCCAGGCTCACGTTTTTCCCTGTCCTTACCCTGGAATCAGCTGTTTTCTCAAGGATCTCTGGTCCATTTTACTGGGAAAGTGTGTTTAGAAACCAAGATCTTGGTGCATTCTATACCCATTGCCACTGGGGTGTCGTTCCTTTTAGGCCCTTCATCACTATTATCCTTCATCCTTTGTAAGTGACCTATACCCTCCTCCCCCAATACTTTAGGACCTGTTTGTCCCTGATGTTTTGAAATTTTATCAGCATGTCTTGATGTAGATATATTTTCATTCATTGTGTTTGACACTTACGTGTCCCTTACAATCTAGATATTCCATTCTGATAAATTCTCTTGTAATTCCCTTCCTCCTGTTTTTCTCCATTTTCTCATTTTGCAACTCTTACTGGTCAGATTTAGACTTCCTAGGTCAATCCTTCAGTCTCTTATTTTTTCTTCCTGAGTTACTCTCTATCTTCTTTCTGATTTTTAACAAGAACTAGCATGCATTTTTTCACCTTTGAGAGTCACTTCTGGTTAACCTTTTTTATTTATAAAACAGAATGTGTGTATGCATGTACAGAAGCCTGGCCTTCTGCTCCCCTACCCAGGAGTGCCTCTTCCTTCTGCCTGGTCACCCATTCCTCGTCACCTGTCAGTCATACCTCCTCAGGGTCACAGGCATTTGTCCACACATCTTCATCACTACAACCCCAGTCATCATGTCACCAGTGATTACCACCTGGGTCACCACAATGTCCTAATGCCTTGCCTGGTATCTTATTTCCTTCTCATCCTTTCTCTGCCTCGTATCAAAGTGTTCCTTTAAGAACACAGACCGAGTCACATTTTTAATTTTGAGTGACTCTCCCCATCGCCTTCCTGATAAAACCCAGGGTACTCTCAGTGATCTATGCATTGCATTTCTGGTCTCTGGAGTTATCCACCCTAACCCTACTGACCACAGCTAGGTTGTCAGTTGCATTGATATGCTGGATCCAGCTTTTTCTGTTGCCTGGAGCACCTCTCCCCTCCTGCCAGTTACTGTTCCTTCCCCACCCCACCCCAGCCCCAGCACATGTATGACCTTGGCTTGTTCTGAGTCAGTCTTTCAACTTCAGCCTAGGTTGGGCATCGTCTAGTAACTCTTCCCCTCCTGGATGCTCCCCGGGAACCCTCCTCACAGCATTTGTCGGTATCTTCACTGCACCAGAAGTTCCTCAAGGACAGACACTCCGTTGTAGTCACTGTTGAGTTCCTGGTGCTTGATTCACTGTGGTGAATAGTCAGTGATTGATGATACTTGTCAAGTTAATGAAATATGAATAAGGCTTCAGAAGCGTACATGTTACATATTTTTCCAGAAATCAGGATCACATAGCTAACTAAAGTGAACGTGAGTGTTCACTACGTTAAGAAAATGTTTAGGCATTTTTGAAAAGACGATACTGCTCGTGAGGAAGCAATTCTTTTCCACAGTAGACACTGGCTAACAGGTGAAGCTATTTTATCAAAAGGAATTCATCTCATTTTTGCCTAAAAGCACTTCACATTCCCACTCTGCCTGTGCCCAAGTCACTGAACTCTTGAGATTTTGCTCTCTCCATTTTCCTCAGAGGCAGTGTGGGGTGTAATGGGCCCAGGGGGGTGTCTTCCGCTGACTTCGTGTGCTACACTGGGACCAGCGTGACAAGAACACTGTCTCCATAGCGTCAATGCTGGGATTGCCCTTTGGAAGAGCTAGAAAATACAACTGTGCTCCTCCAAGGACACAAAATGAACGAAGATTTCACGTACATGTGAGAGTATTGTCACTGTAAGGGTCTGTTACAGCTTCTCAGCTGAATTTTCACATTGAAAGTTTAGGAAAGTAGCATGGCGTGCTGAATTATGACGCCCAAAGATGTCCACATCCCAACCCCTGGAATATTTGAATGACACTTTATATGGCAAAACGGATATCTAGATGGGGAGATTATCCTGGATTATCTGGGTGAGCCCTAAGTGTACCACGAGTGTTCTGGTGAAAGGGAGGCAGAGGGACATTTAACACAGAGGAACTTTGTTAAAGTTCCTAAAGTAGGACACCACCCTGCTGGCTGTGAAGATGAGGCCACAAGCCAAAGATGCGAGGAATAACCATGGAGGAGCTGGAAAGGCGGGAAGTGGATTCTGCCCTGGGGACTCCGGAGGGGGCGCCTCACTTTCAGTGCAGTGAAACTGCTTTCAGACTCCTGATCTCTGGAATGGTGAGGGATGAAAGGTTTGTTGTCTTAAGCTACTTCGACCGAGATATTTGTTTGAGCATCAATGGGAAACTCATGTAAGTAATCATTGCGGTTTGTTTTTTTTTTTTTCGTTGATTGTCAGTGAATTCAAGTTGAGCATTTTTATCCTTAAAAAAAGGATGACATCATCCACGTGTCTTCTTACCTCTTGCAGAGATTTCTTTCAAACAGGCTTCACAGAGCGAAGTTTCTATAGCTCACCCTCTGTCAAAAGCCTGTAAAACTGTTTAGCGAACAGTTAAACATCGATAACAGAAGTAGTCTTGTGTTGGAGAATGTGAATGCGGTGTGGTGAAGGCGTCTTCTCCTGTGTTACCTGGTATCGGAATTTCCCCAAGTGTTAGGCAGCCTTATTTTAAGTAGTGTGTAGACAGGCATCTTACGTTTTAATAGATGTAGATTTCATCGTTGATAGAAATAAAAATAGCTAGCATCTCAAATGTGTGATTTCCTAACAATATAAGATTTCCTTATTCAGTTAACTTGTGTATGCCTGAAAACAACAGTGGGTTGATACAAAGAAAGATGTTAAGCATTTATAGCACAAATGAAATATGGACACGACGAGAAAAAAATTCTGAAGGTGGTATTTGAAATGCCAAAGTTTGGGTAACACTGCTGTAAGATTCTTTTTGTTAAAGTATAGGTTGCTATAGAAGAGTGGTCCCCAAACTTTTTTGCACCAGGATCAGTTTTGTGAAAGACAGTTGTTCCATGGACAACTGGTGGGGGCTGGGGGACTGGTTTAGATATAAACATAATTATTCTGTAAGCAATCTACTTATTATGGTCTCCGTGCAGTCAAACCTCTCTGCTATTGGTGATCTGTATCTGCAGCCTCTCCCCAGTGCCGTGTCACCGCCTCACTCCACCTCCGATTGTCAGGCATTAGATGCTCATAAGGAGCAGATCCCTGGCATTGTAGTTTACTGTGGGGTTCATACTCCTGTGATAATCTAATGCCACAGCTACGGTGATAGGAGGCAGAGCTCAGGCAGTGATGGGGAACAGCTGTAAATACAGTTGAAGTTTTGCTTGCCCTCCACTCACCTCCTGCTGTGTGTGGGGTTCCTAACAGGCCATGCACTGGTACAAGTTGTGGCCCAGGGGTTGGACCACAGCTATAGAGTACTTACCTCGTTTCTGGACCCATCCTGGTACAGTGCCATGTGGTTTAATAGAGGTCCTCTCACACTTATTATTTGAGGGGAAGGGCTCAAAGATCTTCTGAAACAATACCTTCCAGCCTGTGAGTTTATGACTGTGCAAGGTAGTGGCTCTGGCAGTGGAGTGATGTCTGATGCTGCACCCCCAGAACTTACGTATGCGTGCCTTGTGAAGGAAGCAAGACAGTTAGACACTGCTCTGTTTTAAGGGAAGTATAGAATGATTCGATGCAGAGGGAGTTTCTGTTACTGTTTGGCAGGTGGAATGTGAGGAGGCAGGGGGACACCCTGATCCCCAGCCCAGGGCTTTCTCCTTGGGAAGCTATGCTGAGGACTTTGAGTGTGTTTCCTGGTGGCTCGAGGCACCTTATGGGTCAAGCAGGCTTTCAGGAATTGACACCTAATACCCTCCCCAACCCCAGATGTGAAATATAGATATGATATTGAGATCAGGTGGGGAAATAGTTTTCTCTAAGTGGCTGTGTTTGTGTGAATTTGAGTTTACTTCATTGATCATTCATTCAATGAACCAGCTGTAGACTGCAGCTGGTTTCATAGCTTCACAAAACCCCACATGGCATACAGTTTCTTCTGGATAACTCTGCTGGTTTGGAAGTTACATATTCTATTTCTCTCTTAGTGAGTATCAGCGTCTCCCCCCACACCTCACTGCTACTGCAGTTCGTTTAGAAAAGTAAGTTGAGAACATCCATCAGGATAAGTTAGGTTATTTTGCAATAACAAATAGCCCTCAAATGTAGGTGGTTTCAAATAACAAATATTTACTTGTTTATAATCTTCAAGCACATATTCATTGTGGTTCAGTGGTGAACACAATTATTTAAGATTGCTGGCTGATGGAACTGTCGCCATTTCAAACAATCCTGGACTCTGTGCCCAGAGAACAGGGAACTGTAGGGGTCTTGTCCCTGCAATTAAATGCTCTGGCCCAGAAGTGACATGTTAATTTTATTCCCAGCTCATTGACCAGAACTAATCCTATGCCCTTATCCAACCACTAGGAGGTATAATCCTACCAGTAAGTTAGATGGAGGGAGGAGAGAGACTCAAAAAGCCTATTGAATGGCGTGAACATTGGCATAAATGTCACAGTGTTAAGAGCCACCCTACCTCTGATTCTTACCAGTTGGGTGACCTGGAGCAAGTTACTTAATCTTTCTCTATTCTAACTTTCTCGTCTATAAGATGGGAATTCTTGGTACAGGTTGAGTATCCATAGTCTAACAATACAAAATCCAAAATGCTCCAAAATCTGAAAGATTTTGAACACTGACATGACTCCACAAGTGGAAAATTCCACATATAGGTACTTCACACAAACTCTGTTTCATGCACAAAAATATTGTATAAGATTACCTTCAAGCTCTATGTGTAAGTTGTAGATGACACTAAAGTAAATTTTGTGTTTAGACTTTGAGTCCCATACCCAAGATCTTTCATTATGTATATGCAAATATCCCCAAATCCACCATCTAGGCATTTCACAAAAAGGACACTCAATTTGTATTTAATTGTCTTAGTCGGTTTTGCATTACCATAAAAGAAGACCCGAGGCTGGGTGATTGATTTCTAAAGAAAGGAGATTTATTTGGCTCAGGTTTCTGCAGGTTATACAAGAAGCATGGCACCAGCATCTGCTGAGGGCTCCTGGGAGTTTTCACTCGTGGCAGAAGGTGAAGGCGGGGAGCAGACATCACGTGGCAGGAGAGGAAGGGGGGAGAGAAAGAGAGGAAGGAGGTGCCAGGCTCTCGTTAACAAACCGATTCTCAGGAACTAACAGAGCTGAGCTCATTACCCTGAAGATGGCACCAAGTTCTTCATGAAGCCATCTATCACCTAAACGCTTCCCATTAGGCTCCAGCTCCAACAATGTTGATCAAATTTCAAGGGGACGAATAAAAACGAGATCACTATTTTACAGCGTTACAAAGATGAAAGATGTTAATCATGTATGCTCTTAGAATGGTGCCCCACAGGTTATAAGCATTCTAAGGGTGTTTTCCACTATTAACTCTGTTCACAATACAGACTGGTCAAAATAGTAGACTGAACTGATGGGTGAGTTTCTCATGGTGGTGATAGAAAAATATTTTTGAAAACTGTCTTGTAATTTTATCTGAGCTTGACAGGAATAAAGGGAGTTCTCCAGGTGCCAGAAATGGAGACACTAACCCAGACCAGTGAGTGGGTTGGAGCCTCATGGCCTGTGGGGGTTACTGAACCAGATATGTACCTTAGGAACTCGTGTTTTTGAACCTGTACAGAGATGAGCATGAAGGTCATGGTTCCTAAGCATTGTGAATAGCTTTCTAGATAAAGCTAGAGGCTGGGCAAGGCAGTGTTTTTTGTTGTTGTTTGTTTGTTTTTTAATTAATTTATTATTTTTTTTAAATACATGTATTTTATTATTCTTCATTACATTATTTCCCACCCCCCCACCCCGGAGTGGTAAGACAGAATTTATTTACAGGAAAGAATGCAGAAAACACTACAGCTCCTAGTAGAGGGAGAGAACTCAAAGTGGGGAGAGAGAAGCTCTCTCCCTTTCTCTCCCGGTCTTTCCCTGTCTCCTCCTTTAGGCCTTTAGTCTCAGGGTATACATAGGTGTATGGGTTCCTTGGCCAGGAAACGAATGAATACAGTTCCTTCCGCCCAGGGCAAGGTGAATGAGTGTATCAATGAATAGATACAGTCCGTTCATGGAACTGAGGCCTAGAAAATTCACAAGAAATTGACCTAGGCATAGGAAATGGGGGTTCCACATTTAGTCCTAAGTGTAAAGTGAAGGAGACACCAAGGCACAGGTGTCTCTTCAGCAGTTGTCCAGGCTTTTTGGCTATTGGAGCCTCTGGTGGGCGTTGGAGGTCCCCCTCGTTGCCTGTCATCCAGCCCACTGGCTCTTCAGCTGGCTGCTGCAGCACCAACACCACCAAGGAGGAGGCAGCAGGTCCGCCAGCTCCGCGGAGCTGGCTAGGGCGCCAGATGTCCTGCATCAATTCTCCCTCTCCGAGTAGAAACCCTAACTGCTGTTAGGGAAAAGGGGCAAGGACTCGATCTAACTGCTTCCTGCTGGGTCGGGCGATGATAGAAGGGGGCAGTTGGGGTTTCTCCGGAGGGAGAGTGATACAGGGGTTCATGGACTGGAACCATCTTTATTGCATGTGGCTTGATGACCTTTCTGGAAAACATAAAT
>CAUYRH010152188.1:0-11561 GCA_963574655.1 Perodicticus potto
ACACTTTATTTTTTATTTTTTATTTCTTTTTTTGAGAGAGAGCCTCAAGCTGTCACCCTGGATAGAGTGCAATGGCATCACAGCTCACAGCAACCTCCAATTCCTGGGCTCAAGCGAGTCTCTTGCCTCTGCCTCCCAAGTAGCTGGGACTATAGGCACCCGCCACAACGCCTGGCCATTTTTTGGTTGCAGCCGTCATTGTTGTTTGCCGGGCCCGGGCTGGATTCAAACCCACCAGCTCAGGTGTACCTGCCTAGCGCCTTAGCCCGTTGAGCCACAGGCACCGAGCCCCTCCTATACACTTTAAATCACTTCTAGATTACTTAAAATACCTAATACAATGTAAATGCCACGTGAACAGTTAATACCTATATTGTTTTTCCATTTATATTATTTTGTATTGTTTTTTGCTGAATTATTTTTGATCTGTGAGTAGATTATTTTTGATCAATACACAGATGTGAACCCATCTTGTAAGTATGAAGGTAAACTGCATCCACTCATTCTTCTCTACCCACAATGTTTAGCATACTCAAACATCATGAAGCAGACAAGAGGTGAGCACAGAGATTTAATTCACTTGCACAATCTGATCCTTTGACATGATGTCCTTTTAATAGAAACAAATCTTTTATTCAAGGAGTTTCATCAGTCTGATCTCATTTCATCCTCATGAAATCAGGGAAGGAACATAGGGCAAAGATCTTTATCCCATTACACAGGTGAGGAAACTGAGGCTCAGGAAAAGCTATCTCATTTGTTCAAGGCCACACAAGTTCATGGTGGTGCTAGAAATGAGCTCACCTGGCCCTGTATGGTGCTGAAATCATACAGAATATTATAAAAATGCACCCTGAGAAAGAGATAAGCAGTCCCTGACATCCAGTAGGTGTCCCTGGACTCCCAGAGAGGCCACGTGTTCTCTGTTGACCAGGAAGAATTTCTGCTGATGTCAGAGAACATCAACAGCAGACAAGGCCATTCTGTGATTGTGAAGGATCAGGACAAAAAGACAACCACTCCCTCATCATGTCTGAACACAGTCAAATAGGAATATTATCCAATCCACAAAAATTATGAAATGATCGTTTCTCCTAGCTAATATGAGTGACGGCAGTGTCTTCAGAAGTCTGTTCTTTCCCACAGATATTAAAACTGAAGATACTGACTATAGAGTTACTTCTTTTTCCTGATGGCATTCTTATCCACAGCAAAGATCCACTTCCTTAAATCCTCCCTATAATCACCTTAAATGAGCCCAAATCCTGCAAAAGTTATCTCTAACACACTTTTACTGAGATGTCCCACACATGCCCACCTTTCTGCGCTTTCTCACTGCATGACAACTTGTTCAACTACCGGTGTGCTCCTGGTGGTCTTTGTCTGGAGGTTGCTGACAAGCTTATAGGAAGAACCAAAGAAGCCATGATTTATACTTAGCTTTTTAAACCCAAATACTGATAGCATTTTCATAAATCATAGGAAAGTAAGAACACAACAGTCCTGGGTGAGCCATGTGAAGGCCAACAGGAGAAGAGCCCACCTACAACTGAATTATAAATAGAAGGTCTGATTAATGGACTAAGGCTACCTATATCTTTAGGGACATTTTGATATAAATTAAAAGTTTCATGGGCCAATGCCCTGATACTTCAACTTCATTTGTATCGTAAGTTTAGTAGTCAGATGAAGGGAGTCAAACAGGATTGCATACAGTTTGGAAATTCTGATTGGATTCCCTTCCCCTATGTCAGTAAATGGGTAAAGTTTATCCTCATAAAACATGAAGCTGTGTACCAATGTGAAGATGGTGGTCATTTTAATTAAACATTCCAGCTCCTCTATCAAAGGGTTGAATAGAGTGATGCTGTAATAATACCTACCAATTTCAAATGAGAATGCTAAATTCCTAATAAAATTGACCTACAGACCATCTACCTAAATATCTACAGACCGTCTATCTAAATATTTGGTTAAATTGCTTTAAAAATTTCTTAAAAAATAAAAATCCATCCCATTATCTAGAGATTATTGTCCTGAATTTCTGAATTTTTAATTGAATAAAGTCATGTTGTTACCATAAAGTCATCTTCTTTACAAATGATGATAAAATGAGCAGGATGAATAATACATATTTTCATGAAAATTGCCCTTAAAATAAAATGAGGCACTTTTCAATCAACATCCTTTTAAATATCAGAAAAATCAGTCACCTAGGTATTTCAGGCTTGAACTTCTCCACAAATAAGAACCCAAATTATTCTGAATTCAGGAAAGCATCCTACCATTTTATTTTACTATCATGTCATAATTCTATTTTTCCTTCCTAATTCCTGTACACGTCTAGAAATGCAAGCTAGACCCCTCGGATCTCCCAGACACCAGCTGCCTTCAGTGTTCTACCATAAATGACCTCCAAGTTGCTAGAAATCCTCCTGAGCACCCATTACTGGACATCTTATCATCTAAGCCATTATCATCTCTTATCTCCTATTTTTGATTCATAACCTCTACTCAGAGAATCTCAGTCCCTTGTCTTCAAATTTGCTATTAAATTTTCAATGTTTCCATATAAAATATAAACAATATGTTTAGGATTTGTTGGGGGAAAACCAATTCTACTTACCACATTCTTTCCTTCATTTTGGGCATCTCGATAATCAGGATTAAGCTAAAAAAAAAAGCAAAATTTATTTTGAATTGCTACTAAAAGCACATTAAAAAGACCAGTGATCTTTAATTCAGTTCATTATTTTACCCTTAACTAAGCTAAATATAAACACAAGCTAAGAAAGAAACTATTGGTAAATATGACAATTTAAAATATTATGGTGAGCTAGTTCAATCAGTAGCAGGATTGGAGAGTGGACCCCAGAGAGCCCTGAGCAGCCCCACCACCTCTGCTAATCACACATCGGGAGGGGCCACAGCTGCCAAAACCAACCCCAGTCACCATGACCACAGCCATGAGCAGCAGGGCTGAGACCCAGCAGCCATCCACTGCCCCCGCCCTCGGCACTGTTGACACCAAGCCTGGCACCACAGCTGAGGCCATGATACTCTACCCACAGCAACAGAGTGAGACTCTATCTCAAAAAATAAATAAATAAATAAATTTCAAGTAAACATGTTCTCTGTGTAAGGCAACAAAATAATATGAACAGCTAAAAGGACAATATACAGAGAATATAATAATATAAAGAATATTCTACAAAAAAAAATGAGTAAGGAAGATTTCAATATAAATGAAAACATAAACACAAAACTAAAGTCCATGCAAGCAGCAATAAAAAACACAGTTAATCTAAGAGAAAATGAGTGAGATAAGAAGTTGAATAACTACCCCTCAATACAGAGGGGAGGTATCAAGGAAAAAGAAAATAGACACAGAGAACCAGCAAAGGGAACTGTCAACAACAAACGGGAAACCTGGGCAATCTCAAGGAAGACAGCAAGTGGAACACGCACTAATCAAAGGCGACAGAAAATAAAACTCTTTGCAAGGTAAAGCAGCTCACACCTGGAATCCCAGCACTTTGAGAGCAAAGGAGGATTGCTTGAGCCCAGAAACTTGAGACTAGCCTTGGGAACATATTGAGACTGTGTCTCTACAAAAAATTTTTTTAAATAGCTTGGTGGTTTTGGGTGTAGGACATAACTACAAGAGGGACTCTACCTAAAAAATGATGCAAACATTGTAAGGTACCCTCCCATTAACCTGAAATTAAAAAAAAAAAAAAAAAAAGCTTGATACAACAGCAAATACCTATAGTACTAGCTCTTTGGGAAGCTGAGGCAGGAGGATCACAAAAGCCCAGGAGTTCAAGATTACAGTGAGCTATGACTGGATCATTAAACTCTAACCTTGATTTGGATTAGTCCCAAATCAAGATTAACCTTGCTTTTAGAATCCAAGAATGAAAGGTAGAATATCAGAGAGTGAGTTAAGTGGCCTCCCTTCTACTGATTGATCAAACTCAAGAAAACAAATTTTTACATGCCAGTGAAGAAAATTCTAGTATAGTTCCTAATGGGGTTTATTCACCTTCTTTAATCAAGTGTCAGTGTCATTTTATCTATTTATGTGATTTTTGCTTTGTTTGAAGAATCCCAGCTTTTCTCTTAAATTTAAAAAAAATCCATTGACTCGGCGCCCGTAGCTCCATGGTTAAGGTGCCGGCCACATACACGGAGGCGGGCGGGTTCAAACCCAGGCCCGGCCTGCTAAACAACAATGATGACGACAACAATAACAACAACAACAACAACAAAAAATAGCCAGGCGTTGTGGCGGGTGCCTGTAGTCCCAGCTGCTTGGGAAGCTAAGGCAAGAGAATCACTTAAGCCCAAGAGTTTGAGGTTGCTATGAGCTGTGACACCACTGCACTCTACTGAGGGTGACATAGTGAGATTCTGTCTCAAAAAAAAAAAAAAATACTAAAATCTTAACTAAATTACATCTTAAAAATATGCAACATGCTTAACCAAGGACACATTATGGTCAAAGTTTCCATTCCATTCAGTACACGATAGAATAGTTGGTTATAGACAATGTAAAAGTAAATTCACGCTGGAAACCACGACGTGTCCATCACTAAAACATGCACAAAAATGGGGATTAATGTACTTAAGTCAAATACAAAATAATCTGTGCCTTCTGAAACTTAGATCATCTATCCCAAAGACAGTGTTCTTTTGAAAGCTTAGTCTTTACGTATTTCACTGCTGAGGATCACCCACCCCTGATTAAGCTGTGTGGGGAAACAAATTCCAGATTGTTTTATAAAGAAATACCACAAGCCTGAGGAAAGACCACCTAACCCCATGGAGCTCAGCGTCTTCATCTGCAAAATGAGAAAAACTCTACTACTAAAAGTGTGTGTATTTTTCGGCAATACTAAAGATGGTGCCAATCATTTAGATTTTGCCACATCTGTGTATCACAGGCTACAATGGTTTTTTTAAAATAGTTAACATAGAGTGATTACCTCCATAAATTCAATAAAGTATTAATAATAATAATAATAATAATAATGAGAAGGAGGAGAAGGGAAAGGGAGAGAAAAGCTGCCCAAACAAATCTAAGTCTGTATACACTTACCATTATTAGGAAAGTCTGAATAAATACATACTTTAAATTATATGCTGCTTTCCTTCTCTAAATATAACAGCAATAATTTTTAAAGCAATGGACTAAAGATGAATAAGAAGAGCTATTATTTTTAAAAAAGGTGGGGGAAGATATGGTCATACGAATCTTTTGGGACTTAAAAAAATGTCCTTATATTAAAAAATAAATGATAAATCTGGCATTGGAGAGCTAATATGCTATTCAATCATTTATTCAATAAATATTAATAAAGCATCTATAATGGGCAAAGCATTGTGGTATATGGTATTCCAGCAAAGACAAAAAGAAGATGGTCCCTGGCCATAAGGCCTTATAATCTAGGAGGGAAAATAAGCCATAAAGACAGTCAGCTGTAATACGAAATAAAATGTGACAAGGGGTATAAGACAGGAATGAATAATTTATAAATAATATAGGTCAGAGGAAGGAGGGATCTGTGGTGGGCAAATTTATTCACAAATTATTCATGGGGAAGGTAGCATCTGAGATAAGCCTTGAAGGATGGGCAGAATTTTAACTGGCTGGGAAGGAAGGGGTGAAAACAGCAGAGCTGAGCAGCAAATGCCACCTGGATGAAAAAAATGCGATTTGTCGATAGAAGCCTCATCAATGCCACTTATGGAGTATTTTTAATATGCTTTTAAAGGTTAATTCATTTAACCTCACAATTAAGCTACAAGTCAGGATTCTCATCTCCAGTTTACAGATGAGGAACCTGAAGTACCTTAGCCAATGTCACAGTGCTTAGGAGTGGCAAGGTAGGAGGCATAGGTCTGAGGATTCCAAAATTACGTCTGTTAGTTTACACACACTGCTTCCCCTGCTTCCATACAGCGGAGTGGTGTGACCCCAGGTGGGAAGGAAAGTCAGTCCAGACTATTGGGGGCCTTTAAACCATAAGCTAATGCAGTGTTTTTCAACCTTTTTTATCTCACGGCACACTGGAACCTGTAGTTATACTTCTGCAGCACACTTGAATTATGTTGATCAAAAAAAGCATAAAAAAACAATACACTTACTGTGCTTTGAACTTCTTTGACAATAATTTAACTAGTGATCATTAAAAATTTTCGCAGCACATCTAAGATTCTTCCATGGCACAGTGTGCCTCAGCACATCAGTTGAAAATCACTGGGCTAAGGGTGTGCATCTTATTCAGAAGATGTGAGGAGACAAAACAGGGAACATAACCAAATGCAGTGGTTCAAGGGAGAGGTGGAAGGGCCCAGATAAAAATAAAAATGGTGGAATGGAAAGGAGAAAATAGATGTAAAAGATTTTGCAGATAAAATCAGTAGACTCTGAATGTGTAAACTGCGAGAGAAAAATGTGTGTTGTGACTCCTGAGTCAGTCAATCCTGAACTGAGGTAAATTTATTGAGTTTGTATGGCAAGTAGCACATCCAAGATCAAATTCACAGCTCCGTGCAGCCAGGGAGTGGGTGACAGAGAGAGAACATAAAGACCCATTACTAATCTTTGCAATCTTCTTCTCTTTTTTTGGAGACAAAGTCTTACCCTGTCGCCCTGGATAGAATGCTATGGTGTCATCAAAGCTCACAGCAACTTCAAACTCTTGGGCTCAAGGGATCCTCTTGCCTCAGTTTCCCAAGTAACTGGGACTACAGGCACCTGACACGACACCCAATTAGTTTCTCTATTTTCAGCAGAGATGGGGTCTCATTCTTGCTCAGACTTATCTTAAACTCCTGAGCTCAGCTTAAGCAATCCACCTGCCTCGGCCTCCCAGAATGCTAACATTACAGGTGTGAGCCACTGCAACTGCACTGCAGATTCTTCGTTTAAATGGCCAAAGAGGAACAGAAAGAAGTCAGGCATGGTGCAAAATGGTGGAAAGAGAGAAAGAGGGAAGCATCATGAATACATAGGCGATTAAAGTCATGACTGAATCACAATCAAAAGGAGGACAATGGCACCTTTTCATCTAACACAGTAGCAAGAAGACCAGAAGCTCAAAAGTCCGCAATACATGTTCATTTTCTTATAAGAAAAATGTTACTTTTTCACAATAAAATGTGTTTGATTGATTTTTATTGCATATGTCATTAAAGTCATAGTCATCATGGCTATATTTTTAAATAATTATATTTGCATGTTCAGATCCAATCTATTCTTCTGATTAATAAGTCTAAAAAAGAAACGGGAAAAATAATCTTTACTGAGTGTTTATGTGTGGCAGGCACAATTTATATATTTTGATATAGAATATTTACATGCATATGCAGAGGGCATGTTATAACGTGTTGATTTACTAAAATCAGGCCCTTTGACTAGAGCGTGGTGGACACATTTGGTGAAGAACTAAACATAAAAACATAGGGATATTTACAACTAAAGCCCTAATACTCCTAAGATTCTATGCTAATGTATAGTTTCGTGAGTTCTAAGTTTTTAACTAATTAATTAAATCGGAAGCCTCTTGGAAAGTTAGGAAGTTAGGAAATAAGTGTTTACTGCCATCTGGTGGAAATTTTGCCCATCTACAAACAAATAAGCTAGTCTTTCAAAGGGCAATACAAATCTTTAACAAGTAAAATTATTCTTTATTACTCTCTCTAGTTTTCAAGAGGATCATTAATAGTTGTGCCTTTAGTAATATCCAAAGAAAGAAAATGTAAAAGGCAGGAAATCATCAGTTGTGAAGCTTGATTTATAA
Source organism: Perodicticus potto (assembly GCA_963574655.1). Taxonomy (NCBI): domain Eukaryota; kingdom Metazoa; phylum Chordata; class Mammalia; order Primates; family Lorisidae; genus Perodicticus; species Perodicticus potto. The sequence continues at coordinate 7,809 of CAUYRH010152188.1, forward strand.
TTCTTCCCATGACTTATAATTCGAACTATTTACCAAGGTTCCCATGGTATCTTACTAAAAAAAGGTAAAATTAGTTTTTCCCTCATGGTCATATTTGTGACCTCACCTGCAGCACTAAGGTAACACAAGTAAAATACCTGTGATGAAATGTTGCTAAGTGAACTGACAGCTGTGCTGTGTATTAAACACTCAAAACTCTATGAGCGCTTACCATTCCCTCAGTCACACATGCCCCACAGAAACTGACATTAAAAGGGAGACAGTCTAGTAATATGGTTCTGTATTATACTAGGTAATAGTATTGAATGAGGTCCAGTTCTACACGTTGGTTCGGTTTAGTATCTTGGAGAATAAAACTTAAACCATGTTAAATCTTATATCATCATCCTAATCCCTAGACGTTTTCCTTAATTCACAAAAACAGATGCTATTCTTAAATTGCTTGCAATGTATGTGTTTTGTCTTTATAATCAGACTACAGATTCTCCAGCACATAAAATGGTCTAACTTCCTCTGGATAATGTCCCCTTCATTTCTACACAATCAGCTGGACTTACTACGTGTTTCTGAATAACTTCACCACCAACTTTTTAAGTCTAGTTAAATTAGAGTATCATATTTTGGCACTATATATATAAAAGTAAATTTTTAGGTGTTTTCTTTTTCCTCATTTGTGATTGAGTTAAGATAATAATCCTTCAAACATGTAAGATTTAGCATGGTTGCCTGCAGATATTAATACTTTCAATACTACACAAAATCTGGTATCTCAGATGGGTATGCATGACGGAAGCAACCGCCAAAGAGATCTCAGTGTTTCGGAGAGTGAGTGAATATAATTATCCTCTGGATTGCAAACTCTTAAGGGACAGATCCATGTTTTAATTCTCTTTGTTTTCTTCACAATATCAAAATAGTGTTTATGCCTAGGAGTCAGTCAATAAATGACTATGTAATTTCAGTATAATGTAAATCAGGGTTTCTCAACCTCAGAACTATTGGCACTTGGGCAGGGCCGTCCTGTGCATTGTGGCAGGGACAGTCCCATCCCTGGCCTCTACCCACTAGATGCCAGTAGCTCCCATTCCCCAACTGTGACAATAAAAATGTCTCCAGACGTTGCTCCAATTCACCCTCAGTTGTGAACCACAAGTCTAGCATTAAGCCCTACTACTCTCGTTATATTGTTTTTGACTTTGAGCAAAATAAATCATCTCTCTGAACCTGGATTTCCTTTTCTATAAAGTAAAGTTATTGGATTTACAACAATAATCATAGTCGTTATGACTCGTCCATTCAATCATCCAATAGTAACTGAAGGCAAATTGTCAGACACTGTGCTAAGACACAGGTGTCCAGTGTTCAGCAAAACAGACACGAGCCTTTCCTCCTAGGGAACAACACATACCTCACTATGGACTGTGATAAATCCAAAATATCTCAACAGATTTACAGAGAGTACCTGTGGCGTCATTCAGAATCGAAGCTTTTAAAATCCTAAAATATTTGATGAAGTCTACAATGAATACTACAAGACCACAGTTTGAGAACAGCTTTAGTAAAACTCAAGTTTATAGACAACAGAAAACTCTTTCAAGTTATTCAAAAGAGCCTTCTTTTCTGGGCCAGATGTGGTAACTCACACCTGTAATCCTAGCACTTTGGGAGGCTGAGGCAGATGGATTGCTTGAGTTCAGAAGTTCAAGACCAGCCTGAATAAGAGCAAGTCCTCATCTCTAAAACCTAGCCGGGTATTGTGGCAGGTGCCAACTACTTGGGAGGCTTGAGCCCAAGACTTTGAGGTTGCTATGAGCTATGATGCCATGGCATTCTACCAAGGGTGACAAAGTAAGGCTCTGTCTCAAAAAAAAAAAAAAATCTTCATTTCTGCTCTAGAAAATATTATCCAAGGAACTTAGAAAAAATAAAAGCAACATATGTAAAATAGTCTACTAATACGAAGCATGGAGAGACTTTTCAGCTGTTCTCCTAGATAAGTACTTGGTATACTCTGGCCAGTTAAGAGTAACCTCACCCAAAATGCCTATTTTATAAGTGATGGGAGTGACCAGCTGGCTGTGTGTCATATCTAATAGATGAACTAAACAATATCATGGAGTTTTATTGAAAGGATTTTCAATGTCTCCAGTGAGGCAGCATTTCCTATGCCAAGACATAGTAGGTTATCTTTTCCAGATAAAAGATTAAACAACTAAACTTTGCCCCAAACACTTTTACCCCTTTAAGTTATCTGAGTGACAAAGAAATACCAGTTCTTGATGAGGATAATAATAACAAAACACTATTTTGCATTTTCTCTCCTGTTCCTTTCCCGGAAAGTGAAGAGACTTAACGTGTATTGAATATCTTTTATGTACAAGGTGCTAAACATTCCCCATCTTCTTTAATTCCAGAACAATCCCATATAATATATGTTATCACTTTTTACACACAAGGAAACTCAGGTCCAGAGAGGTTAAATATTTGCTTAAAGTCAGACAGATTGTAAAACAATATACATGGGAATTTTTTTCTCCACTACTCTCTGCTCTCTTTGTCACACCAGCCAATATAAATACCATAAACTCAAAGGCAATTCAAGAATTACATAATCCTACACCCCAGGAATGCCTAAAGCACATTAAAGCGATTATTTTATGTCTGTTAAAGGTGGAAAAGCCATGGGAAGACAGTAATGCCTTCTATAACCTGCTCTTCTGCTAGCTATTTCCCTCTAGTTAGACAACAGGGTCATTCTCACCCATCTTATTATTTTAATATATTTCATAAAAACCATTTAATAAGAGTTTTAACTTTCCCCTTAACTCCTGCTTTGTTTCTCCCTTCCCTTGCATTCTGGTTTCCACTAAAGACGCTCTTGACAAAGTCACAAATGACTGCATTCTTGCCAAATGCTGTAAGTAGCCTGTGTTCTGATCTTTTCGATAGCACTCCCTCCTTTGTGAAACTCTGCTCTCCCTTGCCTGGCATTTGTGATTCAGCCCATTTGATTTTCCAGTTGTTGCTTTGGCTTCTTGGGTTTCCAGCCTTTTGTCCACCCTAAAAAGATGATGTTCCTCATGGTTCTACCTTCAAACATATTATCATACTCTTCAGATGCCTTGATGACCTTTATACGCGCAATAAAGGCCCAAGCCTACTTTTTCAGCCCTTCTTAATTCCCCACATTTTTAGCAGTTGTGAAACCTGTGCCTATTAGACATCTCTACCTAGAAATTTTACAAATGTAATCAAAATAGAATGGAATATTTCTCTCACCAACTTGGCACCTCTTCCCATTTTCCTCAAACTGGTAAATGACATCACCAGTTCTCTAAAACTGGAATCCTGGATTCTATGGATTACCACTGTATTGATCCTGTTTCCTAAAAATGTCTTCAAACCTTCCCCTCCTCGTCATCACAATGTCATTGCCTTGATTCACCTCCTCAAAATTCTTTGAAAGTTTTGTGCCTCTATCCCCCTCTGGTCTCCCTCTAAATTCAATTTCTTCTAGTCTCTTTACAAAGGCTCCAGAGCAGTGCTGTCCACTAGAACTTTCTCCTTGGAAATATTCCACATCTGCACTATCCCATATGGGGTACCTATTGAACAACTCGAAATGTGGTTGTTATGACAGAGAAACTGGCTTCTTTTTTTTTTTAATTAAATCACAGCTGCATACATTAGTGCAATCAAGGGGTACAATGTGCTGGTTTCATATACAATCTGAAATGTTTTCATCAAACTGTT
>CAUYRH010152195.1:0-22630 GCA_963574655.1 Perodicticus potto
ACCTTTCCCAAAAAATAGAAAAGTAAGGAACACATCCTAACTCATTCTATGAGGTGAGCATTACCTTGATATAAAAACCAGATAGACATTACAACAAAACTATGTATTGAAACTTCACAATGTACCCCATGAATATGTACAACTATTACTTATTAATTTAAAAAATAAACGAAGAGACTGAACAGAAAAAAAATCTATAGGTCAATATACAATTTTTAGGAATAGAGGTTGGTTTATCACTATGAAGTCAAAATAAATATTAGTAAACTAAAAAGAAAAATACACAATAATCTCTATAAATGCATAAAAAGCATTAGACAAAATCTAACATCCATTCTTGACAAGAAATCTCAGAAAACTTGGAATAGAAAGGAACTTCTTCAACCTGAAAAAGGTTATTCATAAAAAATCTACAGCTAACATTATACTTAGAGGTAAAAGAGCTGTTTTCCCTCTAAGATAAGAATAAGACATTTGCTGTCATGACTTCTATTCAACATTTTACTAGGATAGAGTTCTAGACAGTGTAAAAAGGCAAGAAAACCAAACAAGAGGAATCCAGATTAGAAAGGAAGATGAAATGTTAATCATGTTCAGATGATACAATTGACATATAATCATCCATGGAGAAAAATCAAAGAGAAACAATTACAAAAGCTCCTAAAGTGTAAGTTGGGTATTGCTTATCTGAGATGCTTGGGACCAGAAGTGTTTGGAATTTCAAATTTTTTCAGATGTTGGAATATATGCATATACATAATGAGATTTATCTTGGAAATGGGACCCAAGGCTAAACACAAATTAATTTGTTTCACATAAGGTCTGACAATTAAGTTCATGAACTCATCCTAGAAAAAGTGCCATACATCTCATTGCTACATGTCACTACAGTGCTGGAACAACTGGCTATCCATGAATCTCAAGCCTTATACCTCACTCCATACACAACTGTTCTGTCAAAGTGTCAGCTAGAGTAATAGCTAACACTACAATTACAGAAGAAAATACAAAGAACATCTTCAAAAATTTGAAGGTAAAGTTTTCTTAGGTCACAAAACCCATGAAACATGAAAGAAAAAAATAGTAAACTGAACTACATCTAAATTAAAGGCTTCTGCTCTTCAAAGGATTCAATCAAGCATATAAAATAGAAAGTTATGGGCTGGGAAAAAATATTTGCAATATGTATATCTGTCAAAGAAACTATATCCAGAATATATAAAGAACCCCTACAATTTAATACAAAGAAGATATATACTTCAGTAAAAAAGAAATATAGGTACAAAAATCTTAAGAGATACTTCAACAAAGGTATACAAGATGGGCCAATGCCTGTGGCTCAAAGGAGTAGGCGCCAGTCCCATACACTGGAGGTGGTGGGTTCAAACTTGGCCCTGGCCAAAAAAAAAAAAAAAAGATATACAAGATGCCCATAAAGTTTGTGTGCAATTTAAAATAGTGTCTATAAAGTTCATGTGCAATTTAAAAGAGTTGGCTAGTTTAAATTGGACATGAACTTTATGGACACCCTGTATCATACAAATGGCCAATAAGCACATTTCCAGTCATCAGGCAAATGCAGATTAAAACCACAAGATATACCATGACATATCCACTATAATGGATAATATAACAAAAGATAACACCAAGCCCTGGCAAGAGCATGGAAAAGCTGTGATTCTCTTGTTATTGGTAGTAATGTAAAATCGTGTAACCACTGTGGAAAATAGTTTAACAGTTTCTTAATAACCTAGCAACTGCATTCTCAGTTATTTATACAAGAGAAATAACAATATATATCCACTCAAAAGATTTCGAAGTAAACAGTCAAAAAGCAGCTTTACTTAGCCCCAAACTGGAAACAATCCCTATTTCTATCAACAGGAAAATAGATTTAAAAACTTAGGTATATGCATGTAATGGAGTGTTACTCCCCAATAAGAAAGAACTATTGCTACACACAACACACACAGGATATATATTTTAACTCCCTTGATTTCCTTCATCCATCAGATCTGCTCTGTGTAATACTTCCCACTCTGGCACAATCTGCCCATAGTTTTCCTCCTCTAGGTTGTAGGCTAATTAGTGTTGCTGAGAGACATCACTTCAGTATGTTGATGAGTGCTGTTGACAAACTCCTTCCATCCAGGCTCACCTGGGCCCTTGAGATAGCCTAGCAATTTCTTTTATCTCTTTTCAATTCTTCAAGGTGTTATTACAAATCCTCTTATCTTGGTACTCTCTACCAGCACTCCTACTCTTAGTGGGTGGTTCTGTTTCCCACTTCACCAAGAACATCAGGTTATCAGCTGAGGGACCCCTGGTTCCTCCTTCTGCTAATAGGCCCTGCTCTGTGTGTACCTTGCCTTACCTTTGCTCTCAGTGGATGAAGGACCCACCCTCCACCTAATGCCTAGCAACATTTCCACTGCATCAAACAGATCCTTTTCCTGTCTCTTAGTTCTTTCCTGCCCCCAAAAAATGACACTGAAATCCCTCCCACCTTAAACTTCACCACTACTCCACATGCTTCTCCACTTAGGACTGTTGCTCTCTCCTCTTCCCACTCTAGCCAGCCTCTTTAAAATTAACCTGTATTTACTTTCCCTACTTCCCCACTCCCAATCATTCCCTCATCAGCCCACTACAATCTGGCTTCTGTGCAACCCAGTGCAACACTGAAATTGCTCTGGCCGAGGTTCCCACTGATTTCCATGTTGCCAAATTCCACGGACATCACAGTTATTCCCTCATTTGGTCTCTTTATTGCATTTGACACCATAGAAAATTTTTTCTCTCTCAGCTCCTATGACAAGATTCTCTGTGGTAATTCACCTATTTCTCTCTCCCCATCCTGGTTCCTCTCTCTCTCTGCCCATCCTTTCTTTAAATGTAGGTGTTCCTCAAGAATCCTCATCTCGACTACCTTCCTTTTCATCATAGGCCTTTAATGTATTTTCTTTAAGCAATCATATATATTTCCATGGTTTTCATCTGTTACCTACATGATGAAGATTCCCAAATCTTTTCCCTTTCTTCTTCTTCTTTTTTTTTTTTTTTTTATTAAATCATAGCTGGGTGCATTAGTGCAATCGTGGGGTACAATGTGCTGGCTTCATATACAATCTGAAACATTTTCATCAAACTGTTTAACATAGCCTTCATGGCTCCACTTTCCTAGATATTGTATGAAGACATTTGTACTCTGCATTTAGTAAGTTTCATCTGTACCCTTCTAAGATGCACCGTAGATGTGATCCCACCAACTACCCTCCCTCCACCCAAGATTTGTCTCCCCAAATATTTTCTCTTTCATTAAGATCTTGGTCCTGAGTTTTACACTAAAATATCTAACTTATCAACATTTATATTTCAAAGGTTTCTCACATGCAACATATTCAAAACTCATTTATCCCTCCTGACCCACTTACCCTTTGATAATGTCTATTTGAATGAAATACGTAGCACCACTATCCAACTAGTCAGATGAAGCAAAAATGTGAGAATTTCCCATAATTTTTACTGTAAGCCCTCTACAACAAGTCTTAACAAGTGAATCTCCTTAATATTTCTTCTATTTAGCCCCTCTCCTCCATCCAGGACTTTTGCCAAAGCTTGAATTCAGGCACTTATCTCTGGGTGGACCACTGAAACATCCTAGCTGGTTCTTCCTCCTATACAGCCTCCTTCACAATCCCACCTGACTGGTCTTCCTAATTATAAATCTGATGGCTCGGCACCTGTAGCTCAAGCGGCTAAGGTGCCAGCCACATACATGGGAGGTGGGGGTTCAAATCCAGCCTGGCACTGCCAAACAACAATGACAACTACAACCAAAAAAAAGCCAGGCGTTGTGACGGGCACCTGTAATCCCAGCTACTTGGGAGGCTGAGGCAAGAGAATCGCTTAAGCCCAAGAATTGGAGGTTGCTGTGAGCTGTGACACCATAGCACTCTACCCAGGGCGACAGCTTGAGACTCTCTCTCTATATACATATATATATATATGCATATATATAGATGGATATAGATATAGATATATAGATGTATACACACACACACACACATATATGATTGTGTGACTCCTGCTTGAAACCTACCAGTGGCTCCCAGTGCCTAGAGAATAAAGCTCAAACATCTGAGCACTGCACACAGGGTTTTCATGACCTAACTGGTGCATCTCTCATGCTCCCCACATCTTTAGCTCTAACAAAACCAAGCAACGTGAACTTACCTGAACAGACCATGCTAATAATTCACTGCTTTGTGACTCTGCACATACTTTTCCCTTGCTGCCAATGGGCTACCCAGCCAAGTCCATTTGTGAATTCCTCATCTTGTCACAATGGAAATTTGTCACTTTCCCTTCTGTACTATAGCAGGGAGTGCTTAAATTTTTATATGTTACATTGTGTATTAGTTTCCTATTGCTGCTGTAACAAATTACAGGATCTTTGTAGCTTAAAGCACCACAAAATTATTCTCTTAAGAGTTTTTGAGGTCAGAAATGTGCAATAAGTCTTTTGGACTTAAAATCAAGGTGTTGGAAGAGTTAGTTCCTTCTGGAGGCTCAAGGGGAGAATTGCAGGCTGCTGACATTCCTTGGCTCGTGGGCACATCACTCCATTCTTTGGTCCACATTGCCTTTTCCTATAGTCAAATGTTTTTTGCCTCCCTTTTATAAAGATCCTTCTGAGTACACTGAACCCAACTCAATAATTAAGGACAGTCTCCCCATCTCAAGATCCTTAATTTAATCATATCTGAAAAGTCCTCTTTACCATGTAAGGTAAAATATTCATGGCTCTGGGATTAGGATATGAACATTTCTTGGGGTTGGGGTAGTATTAGTCAGCCTTCCACATACTGTAACAATAATCATTTATTTAAATGCATGCCTCCCTGACTGTACTGTGACCTCCTTTGAGGTTGGTTCATTTTTGTTGTCGTCCTTTTTTTGTTTTTTGAGACAGAGTCTTTCTCTGTCAACCTGGGTAGAGTGCTATGGTATCACAGTTCACAGCAACCTCAAAAGAGGTTGCCTCAGCAACCCCCCGCCCCGAGTAGCTGGGACTATAGGTGCCCACCACCACACCTGGCTAATTTTTTAACTTTTAGTAGAGAAGGGGGGGTCTCACTCTTGTACAGAATGGTCTCGAACTCCTGAGCTCAGGTAATCTACCCACCTCGGCCTCCCAGAGTACTAGGATTATAGGCACAAGCCCCCATGCCTGGCCATTTTTGTCTTCTTAATATCTGACATATAATAAGAAGTTAATAAATGTCTGTTAAACCTAACAAAGGATTCATATTGGGAAGTAAGAAACAGGACTGGCCTAGTAATATGGGTCTAGATACCTACTGCTGGAAAATAAAACATCAGGATTTTAATTCAATTCTAAAGTAAGAGGGAAAAAGGGTGAACTATTGTTAATTATGTGTTCCCAAGACTGGGGAAAATGATGAGATCATTAATTAAGAAAGGTAAAAATGGCAGTAGTTAGCAGAGTGAATTAGGAGTAGGGTAAGACTGGAGAATACCCAATAAGATTCTTGCAATAGTTTGGCATGAGATGACCAGGGCCTGACTGAGGCCTTGGTAAGTAGGAATGAAGAGAGCATGCGCGCGCGCAAGAGAGAGAGAGAGAGAGAGAGAGAGAGAGGTACAAGATTCTTATCATTAAAAGTGATAAAATAATAAATTAGTACCATAACAGCAGTATTAATGATACAACTCCACAATATGTTGGTTAGCATTTAAATGATGCACATTACTGAGGAGATCCATCTGATCACATCCCCTTCCTAATACTGTTTTTTAAACTCACTTTATTTTCAAAGCAATATTCTGGCTTTTACTTTAACATACAGATTGATAATATGTTCACCAAAACTCATTTGGACATTCAATATTACGCTACACAATCTATTTAAGTAACATGGAAAATACTAATATCATAAAAACAAATATGCAAAAAAAAAAAAACAAAAACAAAACAAATATGCAACATGGACTAATCCAATATTATAAATCAAATCATGGGTCTCTTCTATCTATGAGTATAATTTTTCAGATAGAATTTGATTTTAAAAACTTAATTTTGCCAAAGTGATAAAGATCAATACTAAAAATTCTACTCAGAAATAAGCTATGAAGTTACTAATCATTTAAGGGAAATAAGGAATAGGACAAAAAGACAAGCAAAATAAAATAAAAACAATGCCATGTATAACAGAAAGGGTTGCTTGATACAATCTGTCATCAAAATATACTCACTGCCATATACACAATGTCCCTCCTCTCCAGGCCACTTATCTATTGTCTCTTACCTTCAAATCTGCCCTTCATTGACTGCTCTGCACTACTGGAGATGGACTCAAAATATTTTTCCATCTGGTACAACATTAAACTTTGCCAGTAGAGGGCACTAGAGGAGAAAGGGTTTTGCTTTCCTGGTTCCAGCGCTTTTCTCATCAGGCTCCTTATCATGAGTGTAGTTTATCTGCAGTACACAGTGGCAGCAGCATGTGGCACCCTTCTAAGGGCTGCTTCTCCAGGAAACCCCTTCAGGTGTTTCTGCAGAAGAGTGCTGGTAGAGCACTCTCCCTGTGACTGACTTCCCCCAGCACCCGCCCCCCCCCCCCCCCAGTAAGCTTGCTGAAGATTCAGAAGTGAGGCCTATCCCCAAGGATGTCTTCCCCTGGACTCCAGAGGGTAGATTTCCAGTGAGTCTTGCCAGCAAAGTGTCTCAGCAAGCTTCTTTGTGATCCAGTGAGCCATGGCCATGCTCTCTCCAACAAGGTTCAGATCTCAGTGCTGCTAGAAGGGAAGCCAAATCTTAGCCCTTGGGGTAGTGACTGTTCCTTACACCTGCTATTCCTGTCTTTCTCAAAGTTCTCTAAATCTTACTAGCCAATTCCCCATTACTTCAAGCTCCTATCAATAATTCTTTACATTAAACTTTGCCCATTTTAATTAAATTACTATTACAGGATCTTTGTAGGGACCCTGACCAATACATCACCTCCACTTGGGAAAAAAGTTAACCCAAACTGTGATTACTGGGCTTCAAGAGGCCTCTGATGTGACTAGATTATTGAAAGGCCTATAGAGTGATAAAATATACCCAGAAAATTCTTTGATTGTCCTGAATTATGGAAATTAAACTGGTCACATAAAAAATCAAAGGAAAGAGAGATACTAGCTGTAGAATTGTTCTTTGTTTCAGAATCAAACATTTAAAAATGTATTATAAACCCAACAACTGCAAGTATGCTTCAGTTTATGAAATTTTCATAATCTATCTGATCTGCCTATTGTGATGAAATAAGACTAGTTCTGTGCTCAGCTCCAAAAATTTCCTTACATGACAATTTTATGTTGTATCCCAGGACTCCTGAGCCTTCCAGTGGCTACTCTACCACTGGCTGATAAGATGATCTATCCTTCCAGATTGTTTTATGGACCTACATCTCTTTTTAAAAATGAAAAGTACTTTATAGTTCAAAAGGCAATCACTATCTGTTCCCTTATAATATTCTTCTTATGAGAAGATGCCAAAACAAAATTATAAAAACAGCCTGCTTAAAATAATTTCCTTATCTTATGATTATGAAAAATATTAAAATTCAGTTTTAATAAATAGTGCCAGACTAGATTTTAAATAGTCTCTTTCTAATTGTAGAACAAGCTATGTCCTTATTTTAGTCTCCTATTCATAGTGAGAAATTATTTGCTGTCATATATATTCTGAATTGGTATTTAATTAGGATATTTGATCCCGTGGTAGAATTTTAGTACTGGTGTGCACTTGAGTAGCATCAACTACTACAACCCAACTCAAACATTAAGGCAATAAAGTTTAAGTATAAAAGTTATTTGGTGTGGCAGATTAAATGCCACCAGAAATTTTCTGACATCTGTGCCATCCAGAGGTGGGATCTACATCCCTTCCCCTTCAGTCCTTCCCCTTCACAGGGGGGCTCTGTGACTTCTCTAATCAATAAAATATAGTGAAAACAAAACTGTGGTAGTATTCCTGTTAACCTGATAAAGCATTTTCCTTAATATATTCATAGACCTTCACCGATGGTGTCTTATCAAACTGTCCTCACGTGGTAGGAGGGGTAAGGCAGTTCTCCAGGGCCTCTTTTATAAGGGCGCATATAAAATATTTTCCTGTTAGCACATCACTTTGGCCTTTGGTTGAGATTAGTTTTAAAATATCAGATTTTGTGTATGGTCTGTCTAATGATTATCAAATTTTACTTAAAAGAATTCTTTAGAAGACATAAATATCACTTTAGTATAATTTCATCCCTTTCATTATTCATGGCTTAATTTTAATAATAATTATTATTATTTTTTTTTTTTTGAGACAGAGCCTCAAGCTGTCACCCTGGGTAGAGTGCTGTGGCATCACAGCTCACAGGAAACCTCCAATTCCTGGGCTCAAGTGAGTCTCCTGCCTCCGCCTCCCACATTGCTGGGACTACAGGCGCCGGCCACAACGCCCGGCCATTTTTTGGTTGCAGCCATTATTGTTGTTTGGTGGGCCCAGGCTGGATTTGAACCCGCCAGCTCAGGTGTACATGGTTGGCGCCTTAGCCTGTTGAGCCACAGGAGCCGAGCCAATTTTATTAATTATTAACTATTTAATGGGACCTCCTGAATAATGTCCTTCATTTTCAATATGCATTGGTACAACTATTAATTCTTCACTGAAGTGTTAGTAGTATATTAAAGCAAAAAATAGTTTTAAGAATGCTATGTAATACATTTACTTTGATTAACTTAAGAGAAAACTCCAAAAGAAAGTAGCCATTATATAAAATGCGAAAGGAAAAGGGAAATTCACTTGATATTTGTTAATAAGCCTGACAACAGTTTTAAGAAAAAAAAAACCATGAAAATGCACTCAAACTAAATCTAAGTCATAGAAATACATACTAGAGAAAAGAAGGGGGTTCTGATTAGTAAACTAGCCAGACATAGTCATACATGGTAAGCTAGAACATAAAAGGGCCCAGTGTCTTAGTCTATTTAGACTGCTACAAGAAAAATACCATAGATGAAGTGACTTATAAGCAACAAAAATTTATTTCTCACAGTTCTGGAGGCAGTGAAGGCCAAGATCAACGTACCAACAGATCTGATGTCTGGTGCAAGCTGGTCTCTGGTTCACAGATAGCATCTTCTCACTGTGTCCTCACAAGGTGGAAGGGGCAAGGGATTTCTCTGGGGCCTCTTTTATAAGGGCACTAATCCCACTCATGAGGGCAGAGCCCTCCCAAAGTTACCACCTCTAATAAATATCATCACCTTGGTGATTAGGAGTCGACATATGAATTTGGGTGCAGGAAGGCACAAACATTCGGACCATAGCAGGCATACAGTCTCTAAATCAGTAGTCCTTAATCAATACCTCAGACTTGTAAGTGAAAAATTTTATTTTAATTAATTTAATTAAATTTATCAGCCACTCTGGTGGCAGAGTGTTTTTTTTTTTATTTTTTTTTATTTTTTTGAGATAGAGCCTCAAGCTGTCACCCTGGGTAGAGTGCCGTGGCATCACAGTTCACAGCAACCTCCAATTCCTGTACTCAAGCGAGTCTCCTGCCTCCGCCTCCCAAGTAGCTGGGACTACAGGTGCCCGCCACAATGCCCGGCCATTTTTTGGTTGCAGACACCATTGTTGTTTGGCGGGCCCAGGCTGGATTTGAACCCGCCAGCTCAGGTGTACGTGGCTGGTGCCTTAGCCCGTTGAGCCACAGGCGCCAAGCCGGCAGAATGCTTTTTAAAATGCAAATAACTTCTATGAACATGCTTGATTTTTTTATTTAAAAATGTTTTGGAATTTTTTTTCACTGACAACATTAGAAGAAAAACTTTATGTCTTGTTAGATCCTAGGACAACTACTCTCCAATAGCTTTATTTAAAAAGTAAGAGGAAGATGAAGTAATTAAAATAACAAACAGAAATTGAAGAGATGGGGTTGAAGTAGCAGGATAAAGACAACTCCAGAATTAAGAGGGAATGAGTCACAGTAGAAAACAGGGAAATTACTAACTACTTGCAATGTGCTAAGCACTAAGCTGAGGGCTTCATAGAAATCATCACCCTTAATCTTTGTACCAGCTCTGTGAGGACAGTATTATTCTCATTTGACAGCTAGGAGACCTGAGGCTTAGGGAACTTAAGGTCACACTCTATGGGACAGATTTGAAATGTCTGGCACATCTGATTCCAACTCTTCCCATGCTTTTCCTACTTGGATGGGTCTATAAGAAAAACTATTAAGCCTTTAGCTATAATCCATTTAGTACTAACAATCTCAAATTTCCCTTGGATTTATTAAGAACTCAACAGGAGATCACTGTCCTTTACTTAGTCTTGTGCAAGAGATGGATATTTTCAAATGTCATGAGGGGAGAAGATGGCTATATTAAAAAAATAAAGGTTAGTATCCAAGGCTCAATAATATATTAAAAAAATAAAGGTTAGTTTCCAAGGCTCAATAAAAAACCTTTGGATGAACAAATAATCAAGGTGGGGATATAGGAGAAACCTGGTAACACTTTCAATCATATAGTAAAAGTGTTAAAAATATGTACACTTAAAAAAAAATGGCAGCGCCTGTGGCTCAAAGGAGTAGGGCGACGGCCCCATATACCGGAGGTGGCGGGTTCAAACCCGGCTCCAGCCAAAAACTGCAAAAAAAAAAAAAAAGAAAAAGAAAAAAAGGAATAAAGAAAGAAAAAGATTTTTTAAAAAGGTTAACAAAATATGTACACTTTATAGAGACAAATTGGTGAAGCTTCTCAGAAAGTTGGCATTGCTTACTGACTTCATGCTAAAAAATGAGTAATTTGGCAATCATTCCTCAAACAGTAGTCTTAAAATCCTCTGGCAGTTATTTCTAGAGCAAACAAAATAGATAAAATCTACTATATTTGTGGGGAGAAAATTTAAGCAAGCCAAAATAAAGGAAAATACCACAGACAATGCAAGTCCAATTCAAACAGACTAGTAGAATTCTTTCCAAAACATTTCATTTAGGTCATAACTTTAGATACATTTTCCCTTATTTTGAACCAATGCCTTTTGGCATTATTTGCTAAGTATCCAGTAAAAATAACAAACAGATTTAACTGTGTCCTGAGTAACTCTCCATCTTTAATATTTACTATTAAAAAAAAGGATCTTGTGTCTGGATTACTAGATTTAAAGTTATCTATGTTTTATTCCTATTTTTACACACCCCAGTATTTAGCATTCTGCACAGAATAGGTATGTAAAGAGCCTGCCGCTCATAAGACTGAATGCATGCTTTTGTATACTAACAAGGCAAATCCCCATTATGTGAAATGTAAATATCTAAATAGTCCGGACAGATGTTTACCCTATTATTATATGAGTTGACAAAATAAAACTGCTGTACTCTATTTCCCTTGGTACAATGTATATGTATTTTTTGTGCAGAAATCGTTAAGTGTCTAGCTTGATGAATTTTTAGTGAACTCACCCATATGACCAGCACCCACATCAAAAAACAGTATCTCAACAGCACCTCAGTAACCCCTTTTGTGTCCCCTTCCAGTTACTACCTCCCCTCAAAGATAACCACTATTTTGACCACAAACATCATAGATTACACTGTTTTGTACTTTGTATAAATGGAATCAGAGTAGGTAGTCTTTATGTCTGGCTTCTTTCACTTATCATTATGATTGTGAGATTCACCTATGTTTTGTGTGTAACAAAGGGCCATCCATTCTCACTGCTTTGTAGTAATTGTATAATACAGTATAATTTTTTATGTCCTTACACTGCTATTTGGACATGTTAGTTATTTCTAATTTAGGGTTATTATTTAGAATTCTTCTATAAGTATACATCATTTTTTGGTGACCATATATTTTGTGAGCATTTTTTTGTGAGCATATTTTTTTGTTGGGTATATACATATAGGTGGAAATGCTAGCCATTTTGTTAGGAATGTTGTAGTATCATACTGTGGTTTTAATTTGCATTTCTTTGATGAATCATGGAGTTGTGTACCACTTATTGATCATTTGGATAAATTTGTTTTTTGAAATATCTTTCAAGTCTTTGTCCATTACCAAGACTTCCTGGTCTGGCTCTGGGATCGCTGCAGAATTTACTTTGAGGACTTGCCTTCTTTCTCATAGTTTGAGAAGGGTTTCCACCCACTACCATAACTAACTATCTGACCTCATCAAGCTGCAGAACACACTTGCACAATAAAGTAGTTTGAATAAACTAGTGTTCCAGCCAGGTATAAAGTGATAGATAAACATAGTATTAGAAACATGTTTTTATAGCCCAGCTTTGGAGTCCTGACCATGAAAGTATTACTCAGCATATTTACCTTTTATAGATGTAATCTTTGCAAAAAGCAAAAATCTTCCTCTCTTTGTTTATCAACTATCACTCTGTTCCTTTAATGCACCATCCCTAGAATCCTCAGTAAATTCACAAAACTCTTATGGCATTCACTCATTCATTCAGTAGTATTTACTAAATATCTACATTGTGGTAGGCATAGTTCTAGATCAGCGGTTCTCGACCTGTGGGTCGCGACCCCTTTGTAACAATGAAAATACATCACGGCATTAGGAAGGTTGAGAACCACTGTTCTAGATGGTCAGAGTAAAGATGTGGAAAAAAACAGAAAAATGAAAATCTTTGCCTTCACTTCACACACACACCATTTGTCTGTTTGGTGGTGTGAGGTATATGAAGCCAAGAGTATCTTGGCACTAGAATATAAAGGATAAGGGCCAAGAGCCTGAGATGTGAGGAAATATGGGTTTTGGTCCAAAAGACAGACTAACTTGGATTTACTTGCTCTACCACTGCCTGTTCATCAATCTAAAAGTTCTTTAATTTCTCTAATCCTCAATATCCTCAACTGCAAAATGTAGATAATATATTTTTTGCAGGGTTTCTCTGAGGATAAACTGAGATTACATATATAAACAGCACCTAGAAACATGCCTGGCATTTTAAATAGTGGATGATTAGCACATGGCAGCAATTAAAAAGGAGAATATGCTTATTCATTCATTATAGATGAAATCTTTACTACAAACAGAAGCATAAAACTACTTCTGTTTATAGATACCGCTCTTTTTGATGTACTGTTACTACAATCTTTTAATTATAAAGTCAACTATTCATGCTATCAAAGAAGTAAACAGATGATGTATTATAAAGCAACAGTTCACATGAAAATATCAGCTTGTTAAAAAACACTAAGCTTTAACCCACTTGTAGGCTCATCAACTTCCTACATAAGGCTTAAGCCCTCCAGATTCAATCCAATAAATTGGCCATGAAGAAAGTGTGGAATAGGAAAATGAGACAGATGGTGGAAAGGTGGTATAATAAATGAAAAAAAAAAAAAAACTACTCTACAAAAATATAATGAACAGCTTTGGCCCTCCCCAAATGTGGTGATCTCTTATAATTGGGCATCTCTCTTCAGGGGCCCTTAGAAGCTATGCCTATGGAAGTGACACGAAAAATAATGACTCCTGGGCTTAAATTTTAAGCCAGAGCAGTTCCCATACTTGCCCAACAAAGACCTCATTTCCTTGCAACTAGTAGAATAAGACAGAGTTTAGCACAAATTTTATTCTTATTTTCATTTTATAGGTATAAACACTGAAAAACCTTGTTTACAAAACAGGCAGATCTTACCATATGACCTATAAATTATACTCTTAGGTATAAACCCAAGAGAACTGAAAACATGCACCCACAAAACCAGGCAATTGATTTTCATTATTTGTATTAGTTATGTTCTAAAAAGTCAACTCAAACACTGAATGAGAAAATACGGAACTACTGCTGCTTAAGGGAGATATATTGGGTTAAGTTCCTGTGAATCTCTGGTTACATTTTTGTCAAGTGACCAACAAATGTTGTGCTTATTTTATGCGTGTTTCTATTTAAAGACACTTTATTTCATATATACCGTTGATTAATTAACATTGAACTCACGACCAACAGTTCTATAATTCACACCTAAGTGACAATTATCTAACCCATGTATTTTCTCTGTTATGCACACAGCCTTCTTGTGCTTAGGTACACTAGACAGCATTTCAACACTACGTCTGGGGGCCATTTTAAGCAGCAAATTCACCAGCAAAAAGGCACAAATATGTGAAAAATGTGGCACTAAACAGACCTTGAAAAGGGTACCCATTAAAGGAGGGTAGAAAGAAGAAGGTAGAAAGTTGTCTTTTTGATCTCAACTGAGAATAGTGCATTTTGAATAATTCAAAAGAAGAAGGTAGAAAGTTGTCTTTTTTGATCTCAACTGAGAATAGTGCATTTTGAATAATTCAAATTGTTTGCCATTTTGTACATGTCTGTGAGTGACCACAAAAGTGCTATGTTTTGGCTTGGCGCCTGTAGCACAGTGGTTACGGTGCCAGCCACATACGCCAGGGCTGGTGGGTTCAAACCCAGCCTGGGCCAGCTAAACAACGACAACTGCAACAAAAAAATAGTCGGGCGTTGTAGGGGTGCCTGTAGTCCCAGCTACTTGGGAGCCTGGGGCAAAAGAATCGCTTAAGCCCAAGAGTAAGGTTGCTGTGAGCTGTGACGCCAAAGCACTCTACCGAGGGCAACATAATGAAACTCTTGTCACAACAACAAAAACAGTGCTACATTTATGACTATTAGTTTTGAGGTTATAAATAAATAAGAGCAAAAGGCAAATCTGTAAGTACAGAATCTGTGAATAATATATTGTACACGAATATTCATAGCACTGCTATATGTAACAGCTAAAAAAGCTGATATAACCCAAATGTCCATCAACTAATGAATGGATATATAAAATGTGGTATATACACATGATAGAATATTATTTATCCATAAAAAAGGAAGTACTGATGCATGCTACTACGTGGATAAACCTTGAAAACATGTAAAGTGAAAGAAGCCAGAAACGATGGTCACATGTTATATTATTCCAGTTACATGAAATGTTTAAAATAGGCAAATCCATAGAGACAGAAAGTAGATTAGTGGTTGCCAGAGCCTGGGGTGGGGGTGGGGAAATAGTAGGTATCTATGAAAAGGCATAGGGTTTTGTCTGGGAGTAATGAAAATGTTCTGAAAATAGTGACAGGTGCGCAAATCTGAATATGCTGAAAACCTTTGAACTATACAATTTAAAAGCATGAATTTTATGGTGTGTGAATTATATCTCAATAAACCTATTATTTAAAAAAAAAAACCTGTGAGAACGGATGAGGTTTTGTTAAAGCAATCTCTTCTTGTGTTGCATGCCATAAATGACATAATGATTTAATTAAAAAATTACTCTTAATAATCCATCAGCTTACAAAGTTAATAAGGTCTTCCACTAATTTTGTTGTAAACAAAGCAAGAATCAATCTGACTTGGAAAAGTATGTGCTAGCTGGCCTTTGAAAGTCATTTACTTTCTCAAGTTTGACGCCAATTTTTAAACCATCTCCTTGTCAAGCATCCTGGAAGTTTCTAATACATTTTGCAACACATGCTGTAACACACTACAATAAGATTCTAGATGGGTAAGAGGAAGGCCTATTGTAAAGTGAGAGAAGAAGTAATTATGAAATGGGATATAAGAAAGGAGAGTCTGTATGTCCATTACAGACTTTCTTAAGCATATCACCTTAGAAAAAATATATATGGAGGTTAAGAATTTGGAAATTGGTTCCCTTCAAACTATCCATGCCTAATATCATACAGAAGGTTTTGTGAACACTTAGGAGCATTTGTACCCAGTCTGAAGTTACCAGTCTGAAATTGCTTGCTAATCAAACTTTTGGTTAAATTTTTCTCCTTCTCCCGGGTCTTCCCATTTCCTCACATCAGGTTCTTTCTACTCTTATTTCTCATGCTCATAAGTCTTATGACCGGACTGTTCTATTAAAACAGACCTTCCTCCCTATTGCAGTAGTTCCTTTCTTTCTCTTGTAATAATCCTTTGGAATTGAACTCTTTAGCCTGAAAAGGTACAATACAGACAGACAGATATACACACGAAGTCATTAGGAAAAACACTCAAAGATATATCATTAAGGCAGTTTGCTAAAACAGAACTTATAATTTATCATCTAAGGTCTACAGAAATACATTATTTTCTATATAAAGAATATTTGCTTTAAAAATACAGAAAAGCAAAAACCCTTTTAGAAATCTACTAGCCAGTGAACAATACAATAATTAAATTAGTAATTACTACTATCAGGAACTGAAAAAATGGTGTTTTGTTGAAAATTATTATTATTTTCTTTTTTTTGCAGTTTTTGTCCAGGGCTGGGTTTGAACCCGTCACCTCCGGCATATGGGGCCAGCACCCTACTCCTTTGAGCCACAGGCACTGCCCTGTTTAAAATTATTATACTAGCTAGAAGCTGGTCTCAAGAAGTTTTGCTCAAACTGTTCCATGAAATACAAAATGCTTTCTGTTTTCCCCATAGAACCACTATTAACAAATGTTTTTATAAATACTAGCTAAATTTAAAGATTTCATCATTCCTAACAATCTGATTAATAACACCAATGCTCAAAAATGATTATATGATAACTCAAAAAATAAAATACTTCACACTTATATTATGAGTCATATGTATTATTTCACATAATGAATGAAAGTAATTCATTAATGTTTAAAAAATTAGGTTTATTCATTTTAAATATTGAATTTATGAATGACAATTTGATAAACCTGGGATCAGAATTTTAAAACACACGATCAAATTATTTGGGAATTATATTCTGTGATATGTTAGACCACAAAATTAAATGAGAAGTATAAGCCTTAATATCTTAAAATTTGCTCAATTATTTCAGTCATGTCAATTACAAGCCATAGTGGAGTAAATGATGAAAGTAAAAAAAAGCAACTGCAAATAAAAGGTTTTGGCAAATGATTTCTGCATGTAACAGGAAAAGATATAGATTTATTAGCTAAAGAAGTAACTACTCCACAAAATGAACATAAATACCTTATATGAATTAAATCTATTAAATATTCATGTTTCCTCAGGAAAACAAGCGACATTTTTGATGATGTTATCAGTTACATCAATCAAGGTTTACTGTACAGGAAAATTTGGATTTTTGGAAACTGAAACCTAGTCAAAATGTTTTTATCTATACTCCTAAACATTTGCGGGCTAATTACCTCTTTTGTGAAAGAGCATACAGATCATAGGTAACTTTAAAACATTTTTAAATTTTGAAGCCAGGCACGGTGGCTCATGCCTATAATACTAGCACTCTGTGAGGCCAAGGAAGGTAGATTACTTGCGCTCAGGAGTGTGAGACCTGCCTGAGCAACAGTGAGACCTCATCTCTACTAAAAATAGAAAAACTAGCTGGGCATCCCAGCTACTTGGGAGGTTCAAGGAAGAGGATGGCCTGAGCCCAAAAATTTGAGGTTACTGTGAGATATGATGGCCAGGGCACTCTACCCAGGGTGACAGAGTGAAACTCTAAAAGAAAAATTAAATTTTTAAATAAACATTTAATTTAAAAATAAACATTAAGAGAAAATTGCAAAAATAGTGATTTCATGTACCCTTAACTCAAATTTCCCCCATAGTAACAGCTGATATACTTGCAGTACAATACAGAAACCAGGAAATTGACGTTGGTGCAACAGACATTATTCGGATTTCACCAGTTTTACAGTTTTATATGTAGACTATTCAATTTTATCACCATATATAAATTCATATAGTCACCACCAAAATAGAGATACAGAACTCTTCCACAAAGATCCCCCACAATGACCACAGGTGCTACTCCTTCATAGTTGCACTCAAGATGGGTAAACTTTGCAGTGCCCCACTTCAGAAAATCATTAATCAGTTCTCAACTTTATCACTTTAATTAGAGATAGTTTAAAAAAAAAAACAAACACATAGCATAATTTCTTGAGATCCATCCAAGTAGTTACCTGCATTAATAGGTTTCTCTTTTTTATTGCTGAGTAGCATTCTATGGTATGAATGTACTACAATTTGTTCAACCATTAATCCACTGTAGAATATTTTAGTACTTTCCAAATTTTACCTATTGTGGATAGAGCTGTTATGAAAACTTGATTACAGGCCTTAGTGTGAACATCAGTTTTCATTTTTCTGAGGTGTACATTTCCCTGGAGTATAATTGGCATGGCAAGTATATGTTTAATATTTTAAAGAAACTGCCCATATGACTATACTACTTTTTACTCCTACCAGGTGTATGGCAAGTATATGTTTAATATGTTAAAGAAACTGCCTGTGTGACTATACTACTTTTTACTCCTATCAGGTGTATAAAAGATACTTTTTGTGTGGCGCCTGTGGCTCAGTGGGTAGAGTGCCAGCCCCATATACCAAGGGTGGCAGGTTCGAACCTGGCCCCAGCCAAACTGCAACAACAACAACAAAAAAACCCAGGTGTTCTGGCGGGCGCCTGTAGTCCCAGCTACTTGGGAGGCTGAGGCTAGAGAATCGCCTAAGCCCAGGAATTGGAGGTTGCTGTGAGCTGTGATGCAATAGCACTCTACCAAGGACAATAAAGTGAGACTCTGTCTCTTAAAAAAAAAAAAAAAAAAGATACAGTTTCTCTGCATTCTTGCCAGAATATGGTATTGTCGTTTTTCTTATTGCAGCTGTTTTATTAAGTTGGTAGTGATACTTCACTGTGATTTTAATTTGCATTTCCCTAATAAACAATGATGTTGAACATATTTTCATATGCGTGGCTAGAACTTGTATAATCCTTTTGGGAGAAATATTTATATTTTCTTTTATTGCCTAACTGGATCTTTGTTAATTGTTAAATTTTTTTATTTTTTTCATCTATGAATTGTACATTTAGTGTCATATCTGAGAATTTTTCATCTAGCTCCAGATCCCAGTGATTTCCTGATATATTTTCTTTTAAAAGGTATATAACTTTATGTTTTACATTTAAATCTGTAGTCCATTTTGAGTTAATTTTTACATAGGATGTGAGGTTTAGGTTGAGGTTCATTTTTGGCCTGTGGATATCTAATTGTTCCCCCACCATTTGCTGAAAAATATTAATCTTTCTTCATTGAATTGGGTTTGAATCTTGGTCAAAAATCAGTTGGCTGTACCTGTGCGTAGGTACTTAGGGTAATCTAATCTGTTCCATTAAACTACGTGTCTATTTGTCTGCCAGGAACACACTCTATTAATTCCTATAGCTACATCAATCTTAAAATTGGGATATAAGGATTCCTCCTACTTTATTATAGTTTCTCAAAATTGTTTTAGCTATTCTTACTCTTTTTCTTTTCTGGAAATATTTTAGGATAAGCTTTCTATGTCCACAATAAACCTTCCTAGGATTTTCATCAAAATTTAGAAATAAATTTGGGGAAAAATGGTATCTTTACTATGGTGAGTCTTCCAATTTGTGAACAGAGGTACATCTCCGCTTATTTAGATTTTTTATTTCTTTCATCAGAGTTTTGTATTTTCACCATACAGGTCTGTATATGTTTTGTGGAATTTATATCTAATCTGCAAATGGTATTGTGATTTTGACTTTTGTTTGCAAGCGTTCCTACCTAGTATACAGAAGTACAGTTGATTTGGGTATGTTCATCTCATTATACTTGATGAGCACCTCATTTTGGTCTGTTTTCACAATTTGGCTGTTTCTGAAGCACAAAAGTTTAAAATTATGACTCACTAGGTCTAGGAGATATTTTTGTAGATTCATTGGGAGTCCTATACAAAAATAGACACAGATGTTCATCATCCATTTTGTTCTATAGACAAAAATGGACACAGATGTACATCACTCATGTCATCTTCAAATAAGGACAATGTCATTTCTTTCCAATCTATATGCTTATATTTACTTTTCCTTCCTTATTGTGATGGCTTCTAGCAATATGTCGAATAACAATGGTGACAATTGATGGCTTTGCCTTATTCCTGTAGGGGAAAAGCATTACGAGTAAACTTTTTGGAAAGATGTAAAGTCCATATCTGGATTTATTTTTTTAAATGGGGATTACCAGTTGTCTTAGCATCAATTGTTGAAAAGACCATCTTTTCTCCATTGGATTGCCTGTGCCACTTTGCTAAAGACCAGTTGACTATATTTGTGTGGAGCTACTTCTGGGTTCTCCAATCCATTGATGTATTTGCTTATTCTTTCACAATTATCACCCTGTCATGATTATTGTAGTCACATAGTATCAGGCCTCTAACTTTGCTCTTAATTTTCTGGGTCTTTTACCTTTCAACATAAACTTTAGTATCTGTTTGTCAATATCTACAAAGTAATTTGGGGGGGGGATTATGATTGGGATTACACTGAATCTACCAATCAAGTTGGTAAGAACTGACTCTTAACACTGAGTCTTTTAATTCATGAATATAGTACATCTATTTATTTAGATTTTAAATTCTTTCATCAAATTTTTGTAATTTTCTTTGTACAGATCTATACACATCTCTGTTAAGTTTATACATATTTCATTTTTTGCTGTGAATATAATGGTGTACTTTTAATTTCAAATAACCATTGCTCGTTGCTGGTATATAGGAAAGCAATATACTTTTGTATATTAACCTTATAACCCGCAACCTTGCTGTAATCACTTACTAGTTCCAGGAGTATGTTGCTGTTAATCCTTTGGGAATTTCTGCACATACAATTTTGTCACTTCATAACAAAGAAAGTTTTAGTTCCTCCTTTCCAACCTGTATTGCTTATATTTCCCTATCCTCTCTTACTATATTAGCTAGGACTTCCAGTAAGATGTTGAACAGGAGCAGTGGGAAGATCCTTGCTTTCTTCTGAACTTTAGTTTCTCATCATTAAGTATAGTGTTAGCCACAGGATTTCTGTAGATGTTTTTTATTAAGTTGAGGAAGTTCCCTCTATTTCTAGTTTGCTGAACATTTTGATCAAGAACGAGTGTTGGATTTTGTCAAATGCCTTTTCTGCATCTATTGACATAATCAAATGATTTTTCTTCTTTAGCCTGCTGATCTGACAGACATTAATTCATCTTCATATGTTGAACGAGCCTTGCATTCCCTTTATTTTCTTTTTAAGGCTGAATAACAGTCCATTGTATGTAACACCCCATTTTGTTCATCCATTCTCAGTTGATAGACATGTGCCTTGTTTCAACAATTGGCTGCTACAAATAATGCTGTTATGAACATTCGTGTACAGCTTTTGTGTGAACATATATTTTCTATACTTTTGGATACATACCTAGGCATAGAACTGTGAGGGCATAGGGTTTAACTTTTGAGAAACTGCCAACTTTTCCACTGAAGCTACATCATTTTATGTTAACAGCAATGTATTAGAGTCCCATATTCTCTAAATCCTTGCCAACAAATGTTACTGTTTGTCTTTTTGAGTATAGCCATCCTAGTGAGTGTGAAGCAGTATCTCATGGTTTGAATTTCCTCTTCCTAAAGACCAATGATACTATGAATGTTTTGATGTAGTTATTGACCATTAGTAAATATTCTTTGAAGAAATGTCTACTCAAATCCATTATCATTTTAACTTTTATTTATTTATTTATTTATTTATTTTTGAGACAGAGTCTCACTATGCCACCCTCGGTGGAGTGCTGTTGCATCACAGCTCACAGCAACCTGAAACTCTTGGGTTTAAGTGATTCTCTTGCCTCAGCCCCCCGAGTAGCTGGGACTACAGGTGCCCGCCACATGCCTGGCTATTTTTTTGTTGTCATTGCTGTTTGACAGTCCTGGGCCGGGCCGAACCCAGCAGCCTCGGTGTATGTGGCTGGTGTCCTAGCCGCTGAGCTACAGGTGCTGAGCCCCATTATCATTTTTAATCAGATTATCTTTTACTTAATATTGACTTTACAGCATTCTTTGTGTATTTGTAATACTAGAATCTTATCAGATACACAATTTCTCAAATATTTCCCCCAATTCTGTATCTAATCTTTTTACTTTCCTGATAATGTCCTTTGAAGCACTAAATTTTAATTACGATGAAGTCTACTTTATTTACACTTTCTTTGGTTGCTTGTGCCTTAGGTTTCATATTGAAGAAACCATTGCTTACAAGGTCTGACAATTAAGTTTGTGAACTTTCCACCATATGCTTACACTGGCAGCACTGTACAAAGAACTCGGTAAGGTTTCATAACCTGGGTATATCAATGTCTCTCAGCTGTGTTCATGGCGATGTGTGGTGGAATCTTGCTGAGTGGTGTTCATTATTATTGTTGTGTGTTTTTGTGTGCTGTCACAGCATCACAACTTGAATTAGAGCAATAAACAAACATTGAATTCCTTGTTAAATGTGGCACGAGTAGACTTGAAATCAGGTACATGTTAATCCAACGTTTTGGGGATAGGAGGGGTGGGGGGGGAAATAATGTAATGAAGAATAATAAAATACATATATTTATATAAAAAAAAAGAGATCCCAGAAAGCTAGTTTCCCCCTACCCCATGAAAAAAACATAATGAGAAGGTAACATCTATGAACAAGGAAGCCTTTGCCAAACATCCAATTCTGCCTGTACCTCTGATCATGGACTTGTTCATCCTCCAGAACT
>CAUYRH010152198.1:0-16944 GCA_963574655.1 Perodicticus potto
GGAAGAGCATTTGGAAAATCAAACCAGTGACCCTGCCAACACTTACACTGGACCACCTGAGCCTGCTGAAGAAGAAAACAAAAATGGCAATGGTAAATCTAAGAGCTTATCTAATGGGCTGCGAAAAGGCACCAAAAAGTACCCGGACTATATCCAAATTGCTATGCCTGCTGAACCAAGGAACAAATTTCCTCTAGAGTGGTGGAAAACGGGCATTGCCTTCATATATGCGGCCTTCAACCTTGTCCTGACAACCGTCATGATTACAGTTGTCCACGAGAGGGTCCCTCCCAAGGAGCTCAGCCCTCCGCTCCCCGACAAGTTTTTTGATTATATTGATCGGGTGAAATGGGCATTTTCTGTATCAGAAATAAATGGGATTATTTTATTTGGCTTATGGATCACCCAGTGGCTGTTTCTGAGATACAAGTAAGTAGATCTAATATGTTTTTTGGGTTTGCTGTTGGTGTTTTTTTTTTTTTTTGGTAGAGACAGAATCTTACTTATTTGCCCTCAGTAGAGTGCTGTGGTGTCACAGCTCACAGCAACCTCCAACTCCTGGGCTTAGGCGATTCTCTTGCCTCAGCCTCCTGAGTAGCTGGGACTACAGGCGCCCACCACTACGCCCAACTATTTTTTTGTTGCAGTTTGGCCAGGGTCAGGTTTGAACCCACCACACTTGGTATATGGGGCAGGCGCCCTACCCACTGAGCCACAGGCACTGCCCATGTGGTTCAGTGGGTAGGGCGCCAGCCCCATATACCGAGAGTGGCAGGTTTGTTTTTAAGTGAATAGGTACATAGTTGAGGTTATTTCTCTCAGTTTTTCCTAATTCAGTCCTACCAGATACTTGGTGAAAGCAACAGAAAGATCTATTGGTTGAAGAAACTCAGGCACTGTTCAGGAAGTGTTTGCTGAGCAACTATATGAAAGTGGCAAGTGTACACAGCAGTACTGTGGTGGGTGATTCAGAGTTTATGAATTTAAGGTGCAGTTCCTGATTCCCAGCCACTTGGCGCTGTGGTATTTGATGATAAATCAAGAGGCCTGGGAAGAATAATATTCACTTCATCGTGTTTGTGTTATTTCAGACTCTTGACAAGTGGGAAATGGAGGAGGCCGGGAAACCTTTTCTTACTCATAACGTGATGACTATTAGTCTGTAGTTAATATAACCTGCTTTGAGGTTTGCCTCTATTCAGAAGTCCTCCAATTTTACATTTCTTTTCTTTTTACTCTACTGGCTATCTAGTCACAAGAGTTTAAGAAACTGAGTTTAGAATTGAATGGTTTTTGGTTTTAGATTTCTAAAGTAAACTTGCCTTCTGATTTCCCCTTGGCATGGCAAAGGAGCTTCATGGTTCACTGGGTTGACCTCCTGGTTTGGGAATAGTGTAGGAATCAGAAAATAATAACCCACTTTTGCTTTGAAGACACTTAAAAATTGGACATAGCTCTGGTTATTTTTGATTCTGACTAGAATCATTTCATTTCATCCACCATTTAACTGGCGTTTTCTTTCTACTATGATTCTAGTGATTAAATTACTGAAATATGAGTTTGAAACACTGTCCCTAATCCAAGGCTTTAAAAAATGTAATGTATCCTAACCTAGTGAAATTTGAAAATTGAAAGTCAAATAAGATTTCAATGTTAATGCCACAAAATCATTTTTAGAAGAATTCTAAAATGTATTATTCTTCTGGTTGGTTGTTGCTTTGGAATTAAAGGATTCAATCTATTGATGCTACAAATTTCCCCAAATGGAGCTTTGCAGTTTTGAAAACTTACAGTACAAACTAAAGTCA
Organism: Perodicticus potto; assembly: GCA_963574655.1. Taxonomy (NCBI): domain Eukaryota; kingdom Metazoa; phylum Chordata; class Mammalia; order Primates; family Lorisidae; genus Perodicticus; species Perodicticus potto. The sequence continues at coordinate 1,809 of CAUYRH010152198.1, forward strand.
TTCCTAAGTATGTTCTTCAATATAACTTTCTTCACATGCTTTCATAATATGTTTAATTAAAACACTTAGCGATAAATTGTCTTTTACTTAATAAAAATAGTTTCTAAGTTTGTTAGTTATCACATACCTTATTAAGCTAAAAGCAAAGAATATATTTGTTGAAATTTAGGGTTTTTCTTTTTAGTGTCTAGAACTGACACTGAAATATAAGAGAGACTGCTTGGGCCACAGATGTTGGCTTTCTCCTTAATTTGGAGCAAAGCTTTACTCGTGTGTGTGAAACAAGAAATTTTCCAGGGTCTGGTAAGTAGCTGGAGTACATCCTGAAGTCCAGTCTTCACCAGAGTATTTGAATTTTTATCTAGGTAGTTGTTGTTAGCTGCCTTTTCATTACCACCCTTAAATTTTACCATGGTCACATAGCCAGGCCATATGTTTTAATGATGTCAACTGTTTCAGTCACAAATCTTAAGATCTTATATTTTAGTAACAGGTGGATTAATTCTTTCTCTTTTCTTTTCTTTCCTTCTTTTTTTGTTTTTTTGAGACAAAGGCTCAAGCTGTCATCCTGAGTAGAGTGCAGCAACCTCAGACTCTTGGGCTTAAGCGATTCTCTTGCCTCAGCCTCCCAGGTAGCTAGGACTACAGGCTCCCGCCACAATGCCCGGCTATTTTTTGGTTGTAGTTGTCATTGTTGTTTGGCAGGCCCGGACTGGATTTGAACCCGCCAGCTCTGGTGTATGTGGCTGGCGCCCTAGCTGCTGAGCTACAGACACTGAGCCAGATTAATTCTTATAACCTGTTTTTTTTGTTTTGTTTTGTTTTGTTTTTTGAGACAGAGCCTCATCTGTCACCCTGGATAGAGTGCTGTGGCATCACAGCTCACAGCAACCTCCAATTCCTGGGCTTAAGCAAGTCTCCTGCCTCTGCCTCCCAAGTAGCTGGGACTACAGGCGCCCGCCACAACGCCCGGCCATTTTTTGGTAGCAGCCGTCATTGTTTGGCGGGCCCGGGCTGGATTCGAACCCACCAGCTCAGGTGTACGTGGCTGGCGCCTTAGCCCTTTGAGCCACAGGCGTCGAGCCCTTATAACCTATTTTAAACATCCCAGTTGAGAACTCCTACTTGATTTTTGATTTAAAAGTACCTTTCAAAACCATAGGAAAAAAGTCATTAGCAGTAGTTCTTTTTCTAAATAAGACTTTAGAGTGCATATTTCACCTTCCAAGTTAGTTTTCTTTTCTGGGTACAGTTGAAGTCAGAATGCTGAAAGGAATGTAATTTATTCATCATAATATCTGCTTGTGATTTCACCTTGCTTAACAGCATGGAGCACAATTCAAAACAGCACTCTTTTAAAGCCTGGGTTGAATTAAAGGGTGAATCAGTTTTCACTTAACCATGGAGAAAGATTCAGTACTGTTTATTTTATTTTATTATATTATTTTTTATTTTTAGACAGTTTCACTTTGTCGCCCTCAGTAGAGTGCTGTGACATCATAGCTCACAGCAACCTCCAATTCCTGGGCTTAGACGATTCTCTTGCCTCAGCCTCCCAAGTACCTGGGACTATAGGCGCCCGCCACAATGCCCGGCTATTTTTTTTTTAAACTTATTTATTTATTTATTTGCAGTTTTTGGCCAGGGCTGGGTTTGAACCTGCCACCTCCAGCATATGGGGCCGGCGCCCTACTCACTGAGCCACAGGTACTGCCCCTATGCCTGGCTATTTTTTGTTTGTTTGTTTGTTTGCAGTTCAGCCGGGGCCAGGTTTGAACCCACCATCCTTGGTATATGGGGCCCACTGAGCCACAGGCACCACCCGTCAGCACTGTTTATTACTTACTCCTTCTCAGTACCAGAAACAGCAAAGCTAGAATAGCAAGCCTTTGAAAGAAATGTCTTGGGATAAATACCTACTTTCATCTACTAGTCTAGGTAGTGTTCCTACCCCACCCACCCTCAAACCCTGGAATATGCTCAAAATAGCCATTGGAAACAGGCAGCTGAAAGTGTATATTTATACACAATCCTTCAAATTAGAAATCCCAACAGTTACCTGAATTAGATCTGGGTTCATGTCAGAACCACAATCTTGGAGAAAACTTAAAAATATGCCACATACTAAAATTGCCTGTTTTTTTTAGAAGTCTTTGATCAGTACTAGTTTTTAAAGTTTGAGAGCCCTGAGGATTAGAGACCTGGAGTAATGTATTTAATGTACTAGGCAAGTAGCCTCTGGGCTTTATGGAATCCCACTCACTCTGAACCCCAAGATCTCAGATCGCAGACCTAACTACACACTGAAAAGCCGTGTCATGTTCAGCTGCAGTGGGGACACTCGGGCCCTGGCTGCCCACTCAGACTCCCCCGGGGCAGTGTGAGATGGCAGAGCCCTTCCCTTTGGAGAACAGTACAAAATCAACCACTGGAGCCACTGCCTTAGACTCTAAGGACTCAGGTAGCGAAGCACCTGTCCCCACAAAAAATAGAAAGTGAAAAGGACTTGTGGAATTTTTAAAATCAACATTGATTAAAGTAAGAGCAAATCAGTTTATATCTTTACTATTAAATGCCATTAAACATATAAGGGCTGTTTGGATATCTTTAAGATAAAATTCTCTGAAAATCTATATATTCATAGCAAAAAATTGTTCACGCTCAAGTTGTGAAAATGCCTTTGGATGGCTACCAAATAAACCTTGCTTCTATAACTTGGGTTAAATGAGTTGTCACATTTCCCTGTGTGTCCAATTATGTAATGTCATCTTGGTTCATTAGTTAATTCCTCTGTTATTGTGGCTCACTTATCCTTTGCTGTATTCTCGAGAGAGGGTTTCATTAGTGCGGTGAGTTGACTGAAATTGGAGAAAGGTTCATTGAATTCTCTATCAAAAGTGACTTTTTGAGGAGAGGTGATTATCTGGACTCTTAACCTTAGTTACCCCACTCCATTCACATAGATCACGTAGATTTGCTGCAGTATGTAAATCTTCATTTCTGAAAACGGGTGTCACCTCTCCAAGAGATTTGTAGAGATGCACAGCTCACAAATAATCCTTTAAACTCCGTGGAACTGGTTTGTTTGTTAATGCAATTCTGTATTAATTATTCTTTATCTGGTTAAACATTATTTTATTTTTCATTAGAAATAAAAAATAACCCGTGAACTTGTTTTTCCCCATCCCTCTTGTCCCTTTAGGTCAATAGTGGGGCGCAGATTCTTTTTTATCCTTGGAACTTTATACCTATATCGCTGTATCACAATGTATGTTACTACTCTACCTGTGCCTGGAATGCATTTCCAGTGTGCTCCAAAGGTAAGCACTTCTGAATCACCATGCAGAGGAATCACGAAAACAGATACTGAACACCTACTTTGTATTACACATTCTTCTGGACACTTCCATATGTGTTAACTGAAATCTAGCGTAATCTTCTATTTTTCTTTACATTTGGAGGGAAGAAATGAAAATGTGTTCAGAACATGTATATCTTTTGCTAAAAAAAAATGATCTTCTGCTAACTAAAAGTTACCCATTGGGAGTCTGACTCTGTTTTTTTACTTTCTCATTTACTTTGTCATTAATGCATTCATTCTGTAAGCAGTAAACTTATGTACCAGGCAGTGTAGTAAACAAAACAAAGTCCCTCTCCTGGAGATTATATTCTATTGAGGGATGAGAAATGATAAACAGATTTATAATTTGTCACATGATATTAAGTCAGGAGATTGTCAGATGAAGAATAATAGAGTGGGGCAGTGTCTGTAGCTCAGTTGGTAGGGTGCTGGTCCCATACACTGAGACTGGCAGTTTCAAACCTGGCTCAGGCCAGATATAAACAACAGTGACAACAGGGGGCACCTATAGTCCCAGCTACTTGGGAGGGAAAAGCAAGAGAATCACTTAAGCCCAAGACTTTGAGGTTGCTGTGAGTTAAGATGCTACGGCACTCTACTGAGGGCGACATAGTAAGACTCTGTCTTAATAATAATAATAATAATAATAATAATACTGCTGAGTAAGGTGAAAGGGAGTCTGAGGGTAAGAAGTATTTTACATAGGGGTCAGGAAATACTTCCTTAAGAAGAAACCACTTGAGTAGGAACCAAGAGGAAGTGAGCCATGTGGGTGGGCTGAGAGCTCCAGGCCAAGAAAACAGGTTAGTCCCTTTGAGTTCAAGGAAGAGTTCAAGGAAGAGTTCAAGGGGAGGCCAGGGTGTCTGAGTGGAGTGTGAAGGGTCACGGGGGTGCAGATCCCTTTGGATCTTGTGGTTGGTCCACTGTAGGAACTTCAACCTTGGTGGGGGCAGTGCAAGTAATGAGAAGTAGTCTCATTCCAGATCCATTTTGAAGGTAGAAACAACAGGATGTGCTAATAAGTGGGATATAGGCTTGAGAGAAAGAAATCAAAGATGACCCCAAAGTTTTTAGCAGTTGCAAAGATAGAGTGGTCTTTTGCTGAGAGACGTCTGATGTCTACTGAAACTGTCGAAGCAGGAATAGCAGTTTCTCCAGGTAAAGTCAGTTCTTGAGAGAGCTGTTCATCATCTTAGGCTACAGTATATCCTGGCTTATAAAATGGAAACTTAAAATCATGCGCTTTCTGGACAAAGGAATGAAGACTAGCATCATATTTTACTGAACATTAAACAGCTGTCTGGGGGTAAAGGAAAAACAGAGTTGTTTTGAAGAAGTCAACAGTCTTCTTCACCAAATATAGATGTGGTTTGGAGAAGCCATGCTTTTCCAAAGCCATCAAAGCAGAAAGCTTCTGTAATTAAACAGTGTACATATTGAATTTAAACATTGGCTGATTTTTAGTGACACTAATTTAAGGCGTGGGAGAAGTTCAGAAGCATAATAAACACTTCTGGTGGGCTATTGTGATGTGTTAAATGGAGAAATGGCCACAGAAAGGAAGGCAGGCCCATCCTAGTAACAAGTAAAGGATGAAGTTTGCAAGGATGAATTTCTATGATTACAGAAAGAAAGTAAATTAAAGATTGTCCTCGGTGGAAGAGTTGCAATTTTCAGAAACCACATCAGTAAATGTGCTGCTGGATAACCAAGCACAAATACTCATTATGGAAGCGATGGTAACAGCCTTACTAATCATCTCTGGTTCAGTTGTCAGGACCTCTTCCTGAAGCATAAGCAGGCTATAGGTGCCTAAATTGTGGTTCATTAAAACAAACACAAGTCACTTTGTTTTGACTAGAAGTGATGTGGTGTTACAGAACAGGTGTCAGAACTACCTCCTAAATTTGGTCCATCTGCTGGCTTTGAGTGATGCTTAGATCTTTGTGGTTATAAGGCTGTTAAATAATCTGTCTCCTTTGTTGCTGACTCTGTTGAATGCCCTCTGTGACTGTGGGCCATGACAGAACTTTGTTGTATACTAAAGCCAGGCACTGTGGGAGGATGTCAGATGCCGTATTTGATGGCCAGTGTTCACCAAATGTGATCAGTCAGTGCAGTCAAACTGTGGCTTCTACCGGTTTCCATTTGCCTTCTCCCTTATTTATACTATAGTTTACTTTAAGTAAGTCCTTTGCTTACAATTTGCTTTAGCTACCAACTCAAGCTTTGGTTTGTGTTTAGATAATTTTTGGCCCATTATTATGAAATAATTACATGATTTATTTTTTCAAACCCATTTTGCCACGTACTAGAATGCTTGGCTTAGGATAGGGATGAACGCTTTCCCTGAGAGAGTTTTCTGGGGCTGGCTCTCCCTCTCACCTTGGCCAAATGACTTTTCTCCTCACTTGAGGGAACAGTGTGAATGGTAAGGTCTCTCATTTAGTCAATGTGGGCTCTCCTGTGCCTAAATTATCTTTCTGGGAAGTGATATATGGAGGTTATGGTTGGAGGAACCTTAAGAGCACTTGAGCCTCTGTCCGCTTCAGCTATTTTGATTGAAGCTTCTCCTCTTAGGTTTCTACATATTCAGTTCCTTATTCAGTAATGACATAGAATGGTGTCTGAAACTGAGGAAAGTAGTAGGAATTAGAGTCTTATTTTAGGTGTGATGGGAGAATTTCAGTGAATTAGAATAGACTTAGAAAACAAATCCATTAATACTGACACTATTCTCTCCCCACTCTCCAGTTTTCTTTTTACTCTTTTTTTCTTTCCTTTATTGAAGTTCTGTTTAGCATTTATACTGGGAATGATCTGATGTCTTGATAACAGTGACAAGATGAGGAATTAAGAATTAGACAGGCAAAGAAGAGTCTTTCCTCTGTTCTCCAACATTGAATCAATGCTAGCAGAAATCTCCATATACCACCATTGCTGAAAAGAAGAGGAAAAAATGTGCAGCTTATTTCAGCTCCTAGTTTGTTTATACCTTTGAATCCATCAAATCCAAATAAAGGGATTGATGGCTTTAAGTGTTTCTGCCCATAGAAAATTAAAAGTATAGAATTGGGATGGGTAATTGGATTAAAAAAGTTATTATTTTTTTTTTTTAGACAGAGTCTCACTGGTTGCCCTGGGTAGAGTGCTGTGGCATCACGGCTCACAGCAATCTCAAACTCCCGGGCTCAAGAGAGCCTCTTGCCTCAGCCTCCTGAGTAGCTAGGTCTACTGGCACCCACCACAACACCCGACTATTTTTTCTATTTTTAGTAGAAATGGGGTCTCACTCTTGCTCAGGTTGGTCTTGGACTCCTAAGCTTAAGCAATCCACCCACCTTGGCCTCCCAGAGTGCTGGGATTATAGGGGTGAGCCACTGTGCCCAGGTTTTGAACGGAAGAATAATGTGTCTTTTGGAAACTGAGAACGCAATGGTCAAAGTGTATATACCTTTTTATCAGATATCAGTGTTGACAGTTGTTTGTACCAAACTCGTGACAAATTCTTGAAAGATTATGGCCAGATCTGATAAAGCCCAGGGCACGATTCTGATTCTATCTTAGGTATCAGGGGCCGGTTCCATTCCGTGGTGTAGTTTGTAGTACACCTCTTCGGAGGCGTGCCCGAGGGGAGTCATGCGACTCCGTCAACAGTTCTCTTGTCTTCCTCAGGGGCGAATCTTTACTGCCTTCTAGAGTCTCTTTTCAAGGCAGGGTTACCTACTACATGGCATGTAGGACTGTGTAGGCTTAAGGACTGTGTACTTCTGGTCACACACATATGTTCTCTTGGTTTTCTCTGCTGGGCTTAGCACAGGCAAACTCTTGCAGAAGGTAAAGTTTCTTCAAAACCCCCAATTTCTCACCCTACCTATAATCCATTTTATGCTTGTGCAGTGCTGTACTCTGAACCATCAAGCAATCATGGTATGAGTTTTACTTTTCATAGGGGTCACTTGGACACCAGAAGCTTTCTAGATCTGTTAGTTTTTTAATCAGGACATTTTTAGGCACACCAAGAAGGATGTTTTAGGCAAGAGATCTTTCCCCAGTACCTACTCGTCCTGGGTGGGAAGGTTTTCCACCTGCAGTGGGGGCTGGCTTAGTCTCCCTCCTCCCCGTCTCCATCTGTCCTCCTTCACCTGGCTCTGACTCACCACACAGTCTAACCACTAGCCTCGCTGGACTGGCCCTGCTCCGGAAGCCAGTCCACCAGAAGAATCATCCATTAAGTATGATAAACAGCACATTATATGCCTGTCCTCTTAGGTCCTAAGTGAATAGTCAGTGATGGTTTTGCTGTGTTTGTTTGTTTTTTTTTTTCTGCCATGTATTACATGATCTTTTTCTGAATATCATTCTTTGATTTTTTTTCTCAGCCTTTTTTGCTTTCTACTAGACTGATCTGTACGCCATCTAGCCCTCCAACATGACAGTGTTCCAATCTTATGTCTACTGTTTTGACCAACTCCTCTCTGTATGAGTACATTTTAACAGGGTATATAAACTTTCACCATCACTTCAGTTCCTGCATTAGCCCAGTGTTGTTCCTCATATCTTCATGGTGACTTCAAGGGGCTTCTGTATCCTTATCCAAGGAGCTTTCCTGACCTGCCATAGCTGCGGGTTAATTTGGGGGCTATTTTTTCTGATCAAAGCTACTTATTTTTAAAGCTGACAGTATATCCCTAATACATCATTTTTAAACCTATTTAAATTAATGATATGTAGCTCCACTGTATAACTCTAAATGCTTTTATCAACATTAATATAGTTAAATGTACATTTTAGGCTGCCTGCTTAATACAAGATACCAATACACTATAGAGTATTGGTAATGTGGTGTGCAGCCATATCAAATATTAACGACCCAAAACCCTTACTTCCTCCTGCAAAAAGGAAAGAAAGTAGCTTTGATCTGCTTTTTAGCACATAGCTGTGATGAAGTCATTGGTTATTAATATTTTTAAAAGCTTTGCCCAAGGACACACCAGCCACCAAGACATATTATTAGTAACATGTTGAATAATTTAAAATGTGTCAATAAAACTTACCAACACAGGGTATAAAACCCAGTTTGAGAAGCTTCCCCTTGGATTCTTTGACTTTTTAGGTTGCAAAGAAAAAAAATCACACAACCTGATAACCTAAGACTTACATAGTTAGGCTGAACCATTATTTTATCAGCTTGTAAATTTTCTTCTGAATCTTCTTTTGTCATTCAGCTCAATGGAGACTCTCAGGCGAAAATACAGCGGATTCTACGGTTGATTTCTGGTGGTGGATTGTCCATAACTGGATCACATCTCTTATGTGGAGATTTCCTCTTCAGTGGTCACACAGTTTCGCTGACACTTACTTATTTGTTCATCAAAGAATGTAAGTAATAGCTCATTCTCACTGAACTGATTGCGATAGCCAGAAGAATCCCCAGACCCTGAGATTGACAGGCGCCCTTATTCTGTTGGGAGTAATAGGCACAAAGAAGACAGATACATAAATTTCAACTATTTTTCAATAGTCACATACAATTTGAATTGTGAAGGCTTAAAACTTGGCCCAGACTTCTCTCACATACAATTTGAATTGTGAAGGCTTAAAACTTGGCCCAGACTTCTCTCTAGTGTTTATCATGCTTCCAAAACATGCTACCCATTCTTGGGTATACTTCTTAGTAATTAAGGTGTCTTAACATTGGAACTAAAAAGAACATGTTAGTTAATTTTACTCCAAAAAGATTGGTATATTCTAAAACCAAATGTAAATGAAGTTTGAATTATTTGGATGACACTTCCATTCTCTTATTTCAAACAAGTCGGTTAATGTTTTCCCCTTTCTTTAAATTTTATTCCAATTTCGTTATTTTTCTAGCCACCTTCTATGCCAGTGGTTTTCAATAAAGGCAACCACTGCCTTTATCTACTGGGCAACTAAAACCAAATATAACTCTACAATGAACAAAATAATATCTTTTATAGTACTTTTATAGATTTTTGAGGTTTTGTAAATTTAGGTCTGTCATCTCAAAATCCTTTTGAAATAATAATGCTGCTTCTTTTATATTTGCAAAGCTGGTCAAGTGTTACCCTTCATCTTTTGTTTCAAGTTACCCCTGCCAGTGGTTTTAAGAGATTTACCTCAGGTCTCTTGACTCAGCATGTTAAAGCTCCCCTCCCTAGCCATCAGCTCCTCCCTCCTTTCTTGGCCCTTCATTAATCCAAACAGGCTTGGATAGCAAGTGTGGATAGCAAGGGTTATCTTCCCATGTTGCAGAAGTGGATTCTTGCCGCCCAGATTGCTTGGAGAATTGTGTTAAAGTTCTAAGGGTGGTATGACAAAAGAGATGAGGTTATCTATAGTAGACAGTCTTTTTTTGTGAGAATTATAGTTTCACTGTCATTTCCTTTGTAAATTGCACGTACAGATTTAATAATAGGGAGAGTAGTAACGTGTTAAGGTGGGGCCGTAGTCATACTTAAAGGCCAAGAGTCTTCTGTACCTATTGCCTTATTTTTACTCTCATAACTTACTTATAGGGTGGTTAGCATGGGGGTCATAGATTTGTCAGTGAACCATCATCAGAGGATTGTCTCTTTCTAGAATGTAGTCACTAGTTTCCAATATCTAATTATTGGTTCAGGGGGTTAATGTGTATAATTTATAAATTAATCCAAATAGGCTTAGCCTGAATGTATGGTAGTGTGGATAGCAAGGGTTATCTTCCCATGTTGAAGAAGTAGATTCTTGCTCCCCAGATTGCCAAGGAAAGTTCCATCTATAAGTAATATCAATCATTTTCTAGTCCAGAGGTACATTTGAGTTGTTAGATGTCTCTCAGGATCATAAAAACCATATGGAAAAGGATAGGGATGAGGGTAAGGAGGAACTGCACACAAGAGACAAGGTAGTATGGGGTGAAAACCAAAAAAGTAATGAAGAGAAAAATACCCTAGGAGATGGAGGGTCACTTTTCCAAAATAACTGAAGATCAATAGATATTAACAGTAATAGCAAATAGATGTAATACTCTGTTCCAGGCACTATTCTAAGCCCCTGATGCAAATTAACTCATTTAATCCTTGCAACCAGCCCATTAGGGAGGGTACTATTTTTCTGATAAGAAAATTTAAATATAGAGAAAGTGCTTTGTTACAGTCCATAGCTAATATTTGGAGAATCGGGTATTCAAATGTAAACAGGTTGAACCCAAAGATTATGCCCTTAATTTCTTACCTCTTACCAGAAGGTTTGGAAATTCAAGTTGTCTGGCCCTAGAGTTGACCGAGGAAGAGCCTGCCTACCTGTGAGCAGGGTGTGTTGCTCATTGTTGCTCGTCCTTTCCCCTCAGAGCAGTAGCAGGGCCACTTGTGATTAATTTTACCCTGTAATGAGCCTGCTCAGTATGGAGAGACATTTTGTTCCCAAGACATGGTTTTGACTTAGGATTTTTTAAATTGTGTAAGTTTATATGTGGCAAGAATTATATTCTGTTTCCCCCCCCTAGTTTTTGGTGAGAAATAAAATGGCAAATCTGTAATACTTAATACAAATTCAATTTTACATAAACAAGGCATTCTATGATTATGCCTGTTTCCTGTGCAATTAGGAAAAGCAGTTATTTCCTAAATTATACCATATGTTCTGAGTAAGAATGGTTCCAGTGGTTTCTCTGAAGGTTTTCTGGAATTAGATGCATCGTATATCTATTTTTTGCTTTCCTGCCTTTTGATCATTTTGGACTCTTACTTGCTCCGTTGTCATGAGTTGATTTAAGTTTAGTTGTGAGCACATATAAAAATGTGGGAGCAGGACCATTTTGGAGTTAGAAACGTTATCAGTAAAGCCTAGGTTCCTTACAAAATTATCCTGGAGAAATTAGCCTTAGCAATTGGTCTGGCTAGTTGGTAACAGCCTTTATTTTATTTTATTATTTTGTTTTATTTTATTTTATTACTTATTTATTTATTACCTCACTACCATACCAAGTCCACTGTCTCTTTGATTCAATACCAGCTAGGCTAGAATCCTGCACAGACAGTGAAGTTAATTAGTGCTTGTGTCATCATCTTTTATCTCATTGTTATCCTTGAGTAGCATGAGAGAACAAAGAGGATTACTGTTTTGCTATTTCTATTTCAAAATACCTCATATTAAATCTTTTCTTTGGGTCAGCCAGTGTTCTCAATTAAGGAGTGTCCCAATGCCGTAGCATCATAGGAAATACATTTGTGTGAGAAAGCATTGCTAGGGCTTCCACCTTTTTCTGAAATCTCACTTTCAGTCCCTTAAGTTGTAAAGTGATCATTCAGGCAACGTCCTTGTCCTTACTTCTTACATATTTCAGCTTTGTTTCTTATGAATAAACAACTACCAAATAGTTCTGGTTTGCTCAAACATTTTGAACTTTTAAGGTAAATACCAGATGATATTACAAGCAAGGAAGCAAGGTTGGTGGGAACCCTTAGGGAGGGACAGGGTCCATGGCACTGGAGAATGCATATTTAGTGAGACCTCCAGATTTCTAAATTTTAGTTCAATTTTTAATGTTCTGAGCCTAATAGAACAGTGATGGGGACTGTACCTGGCCTCCCAGGCTGCAAGAGTAAGGCCTCTGAAGCATTACAGTTCTGGGATTCCATAACCTATCTGCCAGAACTTAATGGCAAGATGAAGCAATGAAGAAGTAATGAAGAACCCATCCAAAATTAGAAAGTCAGACTTTCAAATGCAAATACAGGTTTATTTTCTTACTATCTCACCTGAGACCAACAGAGCAATGGCTATTTTTAAAGTGGAATGATACCTGATTTGTTGTTCCATCTGAAAGATCTAGAAATGGATCCTTTTGCTATTCAGCCATTCTTCTACATTTAAAAGTAAATATCACTATGATTGTAAAAAGTTAAATATGAAATTAATTTCAGTTTATTATATTATTAATTTGTGAATTAATAAAGCATAGGGAAAAAAAACCCAGATGACCAAGTTATAAGAGGTAAACTCTGACTCCATTTATTTTGTCTTTAACACGTCTGAGAAGACTTTGAGGTGCATGAGCTCATGTAACCTGATGAGTATTGTAGCTCCATCCTACAGCTGATCAATAATTGAGCTTCTTAGTGGCCTTACCATGAAGGCAAAAAGTCCATAAGTGAATGGGCAAGAATCTCAAGCTTTACACAGGGAGTGCTTTATAGTTGTTCTTGACAACAATAGTGTAAAATTGATGGGAATGAAAGTATTGTTAGCCACAGTGCCATTCCCTCCTACCTCCAACTCTACTCCACGCCTGGAGAAACTGATGTAAATTTAAGACCCCAGATTACTCCTGCTTTCTTATCTTTTCCTCTTATTTTCATAGACAACTGCTTTTTCTTTTGATCCCTGCTGTTTTTCTTTCCAGTGGGGTTCTTTATGTTAGCTAGAATAAGCTAATTCCAGGCAACCTAATAAATAGTGCTGTCCTCTGCCTTATTAAAACAGCATATAGCAGTGGGCAAGGCCTCAAATTACCTAGCTTTCCCAAATTTCACAATGAGCAACTGTGAGACCTACTACCAGGAGACCTCTTCCTCCTTCCTACCTCTGCAAATCCTGGTACCTCCTAGTGACTCATTTTAGGCTACCAATTTTCTCCCTCTAGTGACTTCCTGATCCTAGATTATTCTACGTAAGGTCCTTAGGACAGACTGTGATCATTAAATTCATCTCTGGGAACCTTATTAACGCTATAATTTTTCTACTGTACAGATTCGCCTCGCCACTTCTGGTGGTATCACTTAACCTGCTGGCTCCTGAGCGCTGCTGGGATCATCTGCATTCTTGTAGCCCATGAACATTATACTATTGATGTGATCATTGCTTATTATATCACAACACGGCTGTTTTGGTGGTACCATTCAATGGCCAATGAAAAGGTGAGAGCAGTGAAGATCTTCGAGTAATTTCTTGTCTTTAAATACAATGCGCCCTTTTCATATGGAGATGTTTTAGATATGGGAATAACTGCCATTGCCACCCAAATGCATGGTTTAAGTCAGTTCAGGTAAACTCATATCCATTACTGCCTTTTAAAATAAAGCAAAATAAGGAACTTCACATGGAAAGCATTTAAGGGTAAAAAGTGCCATAAAATTATAGAAGATAGTGTTTTTTACTAATTCAACTAATTGATAGTAGAATTGAAGATATATGTGTGCTAAATTAAAGTCTAGCCTTTTTTAAACCAGCATTTTTTGGCTTTGGGGCACTAAAAAAAAACAGTCCTTGCCCTCCAAGGATTGAAATTAATTTTGAGGAAAAGATCACAGTTATTTCTAAAAATCAGATAAATAGCTTCTTAATTATTGGCTTTGGTACATCTTTTGGTGATGCAGTGCTCTCTGGCTTCCATTCTTATACTTCCTATTTGTTTCTGCTGCTTCCTGCTTTCACGACCTTTTCTTTCTCCTCTCATTCATTCTTAAAGAGCTAGCTCAAACGCCACCTCTTCTGGGAAGTCTCCCCTTACTCCTTGTTCTTTTTCCCTGGTGCCAAGGTAGAATTATTCCTCCCCTTCTCTGTGTTTTCCTAGCCTCGATATGTGTCCTTGGTGTAATAGTTAGTCCATGCACCACCATGTACTTATCTTTGGATAGAATTGCCCTATTATATTGTATATATAATGTTTGTAGAGAATCATGAATGATTAAAATATGTCATTGCCAAAGGATCTACATCCAGCCCTTGGTGTCCACTAATAAATGCCCTTTCTTTGGTTAATTTTATTTCTCTCAGTAGCTCTATTTCCTATTTCGTGCTTGCTTACATTCATATTCCTTCTTATACTTCCATTTCTATATCTACTGATACCAGTGAATCAACATTTTTATCTTTCCTCTTAAATATTTTTAAACTTCTGAGCTCTCCTTTCACTCTTCTGACTGCCTTGGCCCCTAGAGCTGACCACTCACACATGGGTGAAAATCATCCCTCCTCAGTAATTCTCACTCTACCTCCCTGAGTCTCTATTCTTCCTGGAATTATAGCGGAAAAAATTGTATGAGCCACAAAAAAGAAAAGGCACCTATGTGTGTTAGGGAAACCAGAGTCAAGGCAGAGTTGGAAAAGGGCATGAGAATAATTATTGTCACCTGCTCAGAGTTCTGTTTTCCCTTTTAAATTACAGTGAATAACAATGTAAGCTGCAAATCAAGAAAGATATATCTCATTTTACTTTTTTTCCTGCTATTTACAGAACTTGAAGGTTTCTTCACAGACTAATTTCTTGTCTCGGGCATGGTGGTTCCCCATCTTTTATTTTTTTGAGAAAAATGTACAAGGCGCAATTCCTTGCTGCTTCTCATGGCCGCTGTCTTGGCCTCCTGGCTGCTTCAAATCATCATGCAAAAAGTATTCACGGGTTCAAAAGATCGGTGAAGATAATGAGAAATCTACCTGAGAAGCAAAACAGGGGCAACAGTTCTTATACCAAAAGAGTTAACGCTATAACCAAAGGTATAGTTTTGTTCCTTTAATTTTAGGAGAACTGACTGGCAAATGAAGAAGTGGACCAAATTTTGTGTAAATGATTAGAAAGATGAACAGAGTATTACCTTTTTTATTCATCCTGACAAAGATATATTCTCCTGCAGCTCTTCCTTCATTGGTGACAAGCCTTCGAACTGGCATTTTACTAATGAGCTTGTTAAAGGGTGCCAAAGAACACAGTACTCCTCTCTTTATTCTTTCTCCACTAAAACCCTCTACTTCCGAATTTTTTTCCTCCCAAGG
>CAUYRH010152199.1:0-17799 GCA_963574655.1 Perodicticus potto
GATGGAGACTTTACCTCTTTCATGTTTACATGGATGGAGCTGGAACATATTCTTCTTAGCAAAGAATCTCAAGAATGGAAGAAAAAGTATCCAATGTACTCAGCCCTACTATGAAGCTAATTTATAGCTTTCATATGAAGGCTATAACCCAATTATAGCATAAGAATATGGGGAAAGTGGCAAGGAAGGGGAGGGGAGAGGATGAGTGGAGGGAGGGTAAATGGTGGGGCCACACCTACGGTGCATCTTAGACAGAATTCTAAAACAGGTTCAGGCGAAACTTACTAAATGCAGAATACAAATGTCTTCATACAATACCTAAGAAAATGACATGATGGCTATGTCAAACAGTTTTATGAAAATGTTTCAGATTGTATATGAAACCAGAACATTGTACCCCTTGATTTCACTAATGTACTCAGCTATGATTCAACAATAAAATAAATAAATACAGAGAATGTCAAGTCTGGAAGGTGGAGGGAATGAAGGTTACTCCAAGGGTAGCAGGTTCTTCAAAATACTCACTGAGTTAGGCAGAGACCAGACAAAGATTTTTTTCTATTCTAATTTCTACTAAATCTCCATTGTTAAATTCAACAGCCAATTATAAGTAAGGTCCACAAATACAGTGATTTTGTCTTTTTTGGTACTATAAAATCCATGCAGCTTAATCCAATGTTCAATTCTGAGTCCTCTTGTTCCTGACGTCATCTTAGCATTTAATGGATTACTCTCTTCTTGTTACTCTTTTCTTTTGGCTTCCTGGCAGCAGTGTGCTGGTAAATATAAAATTTAATAACAGCTTCTCCAAGAAAAGTTTCAGAAGCTGTGATATAATGCATTTGCTGATTTTCATGGTATAGACATTCCCATCATGGCCAATTTCAAGCTACCAATGTGACATTGATGAGTTGGAAAGAACGGTGCAATGGCACACACCTTTAGTATTTCCACCAGACAGATGCAATGTACACAACTTTAAGAGCATAGATATTAGTAAACTACTTAAGGAGTGATGAGCTTTGACTATTCATTACTTCTGTTTTAATACAATTAATTTGATCAAATTTATACAATTTTAATAGTGACCATGCTTGGCAACCAACTCATTAAATTCCTGAAAATTTAACAATCAGCCCTTGTGACTGATAGACACTGACTCCAAGACACCCCTACTTCCAGAGCTACTAGCAGAGCATCACACCCTCCTAGTTTCCTCCTCTTTCACCGTGGTTTTTTTAGTCATCTTTACTTAGGACCCCTCTTCTCCATGACTTCTACATGTTAGAGTGTATCAAGGCTTACCTAGAAGGGATAAAGTAAACAGGAAGGGAGGAGAAGAGAAATAAAAATCAGAAAATCTATAAACGACTTACTTTTAATTTTAACATATTTGTATATTTTATGACATTTTGAAAAATATAATTTTACTTTACTATTTATTTATGAATTATGTAACCTTTTTCATGCTAGGGCATCTAGAATTGTGCTGTTCAAGGCAGTGGCCACTAGCTGCAGGTGCCTACTAAGCAATTGAAGTGTGGCAATTTGAAACTGAGATGTGCTAGAAATCCCATACTTACCATATTTTGAACATTTAGGGCAAAAAACCATAAAATTCTCATTAATAATTATTCTATTGATTAAAATAATGAAATTATAACATTTTGGGTTAAATAAAATATAGTATTATACTTTGACGTTTACTACTTTTTAAAATGAAGCTTGCATGGCCTTTCTGTTGGACTATACTATGCTGGATTTTTTTGTTGTTGTTAGTGTTGTTTTTTTGAGACAGAGTCTTACTTTGTTGCCCTCAGTAGAGAGTGCTGTGGGGTTACAGCTCACATTCCTAGGCTCAAACAATCCTCTTGCCTCAGCATCCCAAGTAACTGAAACTACAAGCACCCACCACAACACCCAGCTATTTTTAGAGATGGGGGTCTCACTTTGGTTCAGGCTGGTCTCGAACATGTGAGCTCAGGCAATCCACCTACCTCGGCCTCCCAAAGTGCTAGAATTACAGGTGTGAGCCACCGTGCCTGACCTTTGTGCTGGAGTTTTAATCCAGCCTTGCCGCCACCTTTTCTTCTCCCCTATTCCATCTCTGAAAATCTTCAGCTATACCACTACATTTATACTCCTGAAGTTTCTAAGTTTTACATTATTTTGTTTCCATTCTTCATCTATACCTTGATTCTAAAATTTAAACAGTGATCAACAGCATCTATAACATTATGCCTATATGATCAGTAATCACAATAGGATCAGGTAGTGTTTTATATCTATAGAAAAAAAATGTAATACCATGTTTCTCAAACTACAATACTAGACCAGGTGTGTTTCAAAATTCCAAGTCAATTGATCCTTTTGGATCTAGTCTTTTCCTAAACTCCAGTGATTCCTCAACATTACGCCACGTTTTAGTCTTCCCATTTGGACAACGACTTTCTAGTGGAGCTTTTTCTTTTCCCTAAAGTTTTCATTTTCTTGTTGACTTGGTGAACCTATACCTTTGTCTAATATTAAACTCTTCCAAATTCTTCATCATAAATCTTGTTAATGTGAATCCATTTTGTATTTGAAGAGTCTCTTCTCAGAGCAAACTGCAATCAGGTTCTGGCAGCAAGAAGGTGGATACAGCAGGAGGAATACATGGGAAGCCAGAACAGGGAAGCTTAACTCTGCGGTGGAGGCTATGAAGAAAGGCGGCTTTGGTGGGATGCCCGGTAAAAAGAGTGTATTTGCTTGTCTATCCTCTCAGAATTAAGAATGGGCTTGAATGTACACATGTGTGTAGATGGGAGTCCTTTTTTTTATTGTTGGGGATTCATTGAGGGTACAAAGAACCAGGTTACATTGATGCATTTGTTAGGTAAAGTCCCTCCTATAATTGGGTCCTGATGGAAGCCCTTTTCACCCAACAGCCTCCGTCTCCCCCCAACATAGGAAAAATGTCTATCTGCTAAGGGAACACATCTAAAGACATGTTTTGGAATAGCTAATGAGTGGAACATACTAGCAATCCTGGCAAGGACAAGGATAGCTGAGTGGCATTCAGAGTCCTACACAGCTGTGAAGGGAAACATTATTACTTTCAGAGGCTCACTGCTGGAAAAAAAATGCTCATATTTCTGCAGCATTCACCTGAAAACTTCAGCTCTCTGATGCTATTTCAAGACAATAGAAACTCTTAGGTTAAATCAAAGATGATTTTCCTGGCACTGCTTAAATGGAGGTTGCACAGATGCTGCTGTTTCTTTAAACTCCTAATGCCTTCCCTCTTCCTTCTACTTAATAATTATTTTAGATTGTTATAATTTAATAATTATGGCTGGGACTAATTATATAGCAATCTACCAATTAATAACTATAACTCTATTCAGACTGTGAGAATCGGGTGGTGCCTGTGGCTCAGTGAGTATGGCTCCGGCCCCATATACCAAGGATGGAGGGTTCAAACCCAGCCCCAAGCAAACTGCAACAAAAAATAGTCAGGAGTTGTGGTGGGCGCCTGTAGTCCCAGCTACTTGGGAGACTGAGGCAAGAGAATCACTTAAGCCCAAGAGCTAGAGATTGCTATGAGCTGTGACACCACAGCACTCTACTGAGGGTGACAAAGTGAGACTCTGTCTCCATAAGAAAAAAAAAAAAGACTGTGAGAATCGGCTCGGTGTCTGTAGCTCAGTGGTTAGTGTGCCAGGCACATACACCAGAGCTGGGGGGTTTGAATCCAGCCCCAGCCTTCCAAACAACAATGACAACTACAACAAAAAATAGCCGGCATTGTGGTGGGTGCCAGTAGTCCCAGCTACTTGGGAGGCTGAGGCAAGAGAATCACTTAACCCCAAGAGTTTGAGGTTGCTGTGAGCTGTGACGCCACAGCACTCTACTGAGGGCAACACAATGATACTCTGTCTCAAAAAAAAAAAAAAAAAAAAAGACTGTGAGAATCACTGATGGCCTTTCTCCTTTAGATTCTGCATCTGACCACAAAACACAGAAAAAAATTAAGTGACTTTCCTATTTTACCAAGAATGGACCATAATTAGCACCAATCTAGATGTTTAGGAGAGAAGCTCATTCATATCATATACAATATAATGTCATATACAATGGATATTTGTAGGGCATTAGGCTGAATTCTTGCACAGAACTCCAACTAAGAAAGGCCAATTGAGCTGGATTTCCAAAAAGGTAGCTGGAATTAATGAATGTTGAGCAATCACAATACCCTTGAAATACATTTGTGATCTTATAAACAGAGACCTTGATGGATAATACTCCTTTAGATGAGTAAATTCTGATTTATTAAAAAATAAATATCTAAACTGTATAGTTATGCCTTTTAGAGTTCTCATCTCCAACTCCATACCTTCAAGAAGTAACAATTCCTTTTGCAGAGCTTAGGAGTTTAGCCAGTTAATCACGGAATGTGGTTATAGTTCTTCTAACTCCACAAAGAAAAACTGCAGTAAAATGCTCCTATCTCTGTGCACACAACTACTTTGGCAGGAACAATGATACAAATAAGGCACTTTAAAATGTGGTTTCTGAAATTTCCTTTCCTGGAATATAATAGACTCACATAACAACTTTCCAAGGAAATACTCACAAGTGAATTCCGTTACATTATCCTAACATGCAATAATGTGGCATTATACTTTCTGGAAACTCTACAAGCCTTTCAGGCATCTGCCTCATTAATTAATCTTCAAAAATCTTTAAGACTATGAATGGACTTAAAGAAACATTTTCACATGTTTACATGATCAAGCTACACATGACCAAGTGTAGTTTGCAAATACCAAATGGTTTTTCCATATCAACACAAGTAAAAAGAAACCAGTGAGAACTCATGGACACAGACAGCAGTTGCTATTTCTTCTTTTAATGTTTGCTTATCAGCCAAAAATCAATTTGTTCCAGAACTTTGCAATTCAAAGTATAGGCCATGGTCAGTCACATGAGTATTAGCTGGAAACTTGCTTAGATGCAGGTTCTCAGGCTTTATTAGACCTGAATCTCAATTCAGAGCTCTCCCTCTGCCCAATCCTGCTTCCTCCTCCTTCCCTTCACAAGCATTGATAAACATGCCATGAAAAAAAAAAAAAAAAAGCAAAGCAACCAGAGGAAATTCTCATGATACAAGAGAAAGTCTGCCATGTTTCTGCACAGCTTGGCCTTTGGCGCTATATTAGGCATTCCATAAATATTTGCTGAATAAATAAATAGACCATTCTCTGTGTCTTGCAAATCTTATGGCAATCTCTCATATTCAAATTTGTATATCAACTGCACCATACTTCTCAACTTTTAAAAATACACCCTCACTTTTTATCACCATAAAAATCCAACTCCCTCCTACTCTCCGAGATAGTACACGCTCTAGATGAAAAATTCTGACATATTGAAAATAGGGTCAGTTCTCTGCATATCCATCCCATGAGCCCAAGAAGATTTGGCCTAACATTACAATCTGTAATTTGTATTGAGAATGCACTGGGATTTTTGGGTTTTGATTTTAAATAAATGAATCTTTGATTTTGGTCACTTACAATCATCTATCTCTTATTTATTAATCTTCTACAGACAGGATTTGCAACCTGTGCAATTGTACCACCCAAGGCCTTACACTGAGAAGGTCTCTGCATGTGGTAAAATGCCTTATTATTACTATCTTTAAAGTCTTAATAGTTTTTGGATAACAGGCCTCACATTTTTCAATAAGCTTCACAAATAATATAGCCAGGCCTATCTACAGGTCTGGTTTATAACAAGGGCAATAACAACAATCATCATCTAAGAAGTTCTCTCCCAAATACACATGCCAATCATACCTGAAATTCACAATTGCAGTTTGTATTTCTTTGTCTCTACTGTCAAATAGTTTCTGTGATTCCTGGACTTCCTCCTCTAGTCGCATCAGACCTTTCCTTCATTTTCTCTCCTGACACAAAGGATAGGAGGTAAGCCCATGGCAGTGAGCAAAACAAAGCACGAATGGGTGGTGTCTGTAGCTCAAAGGAGTAGGGTCCCGGCCCCATATGCCAGAGGTAGCAGGTTCAAACCCAGCCCCGGCCAAAAACTGCAAAAAAAAAAAAAAACATAGCACGAACATAATCACCAAGGGACTCCTGGCACAATCAACTAGCACCCAGGATTAAGTTCCTGCGCTCGTACCACACAGTCCCTTCTCGGGGAAGGCGCACAGCCTCAACAGACTGTGATATGGACTTACTAACAAATCTAAGTGAACTAGTACAAGCCTCATAAACTGATGGTTCCTAAACAGACTTTCAGAAGAGGAGGAACACATGGCTCCATAGAATGAGAACATTCTGGGTAAAAGTGGAGAAGGACAGTTTAACAAGTCTATAAGACGCTTCTGCCAAGTCGCAGCAGTGAGCACATCACAAGCTATTCAAAAGGCTCACATGCTGGATGACTGGACCTCATAAATCAGATGAAAATTAAGAACAACTGATGGTCTCAAAGAAAGGAACAGAAGCATCCACATGCCACTTTGGAAGGATAATTCACTGGGAATAACAACTTTCTAAATGATACCTAGAAACAGGAGAACTCACTATTCGCTTTTCTTTCTTTCTTTCCTTCAAATAGTTCTTAAAATCCATCTTCTTGTGACATTCCCTCTCTCAGTAAATATGAAGTGAGTCATGCTTGAAGTGGTGCAGGTGGGCACGGAGCTAAGTACCTGGATAACAAGTTTTTTTGGTTAACTAGTCTAATAGAACTTTCTACTTTCTAAACTATATGTTTTAGTTCATTTTTAAAATCTTAAGATAAAAATAAATAAGACAACTAAACTGCTGGTGACCCACACCTGAAATTCACGATTGAAGTTGGTATTCTTTTGTCTCTACTGTCAAATAGTTTCTGTGATTCCTGGACTTCCCCCTAGTCACATCAGACCTCTCTCTCTATCCCCCTCCTCTTTGGTATACACCTCTTGCAAGGTAGGCCCCTCTGTGTTTTTTTGTCCCATGCTCAATTCGGGAATATTTCCAAGTCACTGCACACAAGGGTGCAAACACATTCTCTCCATATTCACAGATGGAATCCCCTACACTCTCACACCATTTTGTTAGACATAGTTCTTCCACCTCGAAATGGACACATTGATAGTGAACCTTGCATGCCCCTTGAAAAGTACTGGGAACTCAATCGAATTGGGGTATTTGGAGAACCCATGACCCCCAAAATGGTTCTAGGACCACTTAGTTAAACGGGTTGCTCTATTAAACACTTGATGCACAATTTTTAAATACAAAAAATATTTTTGGAGAAGAAATTTCTTACTAGTTAACATTTATGGAAGAAAAAACCTTTTCAGCATATAAAATACTAGAAATATAACAAAAGCACGAGGGTTTGGATGTTTCAAAGGTTAAAAAAAAGAAAATCAATTATATATCACTTGACTGAATACAAAAGGTTGCATCCATTTAGATAATAAATGCCCCATTTTGTAAAGTATCTTTTTTAAATTTACAATTATTTTTGATTCAAATTATATTTACCTGTTTTGTAATAAAATATCCTTTGTAATCCTCACTCAGTAAGATTTGGATTTCTAAAACAAGAACAAAATCACAGGGTACCGGGGGTAGGGGTAGCTAAAAGGAGGATGGGTAGTTCTTGAGAAAGATGAAGTCTTTCCCTTTTTTAAAAAGAATCTGTCAGCCTCAGTGCCCATGGCACAGTGGTTATGGTTCCAGCCACATATACCAAGGATGGCAGGTTCGAACCCTGCCCAGGACAGCTAGACAACAATGACAACTGCAACCAAATAATAGCCAGGCATTGTGGCAGGCATCTGTGGTCCCAGCTATTCGGAAGGCTGAGGCAAGAGAATAGCTTAAGCCCAAGAGTTAGAGGTTGCTGTGAGCTGTGATGCCACAGCACTCTACCGAAAGCAACATAGTGAGACTCTGTCTCAAAAAATAAAAATAAAATAAAATAAAAAAAAATAAAAGACTCTGTCAGTAACTGGCAGTGAAGAGTTAGGATAAGGATTCTAAATTCTGTAGGTCCTATAGTCTTTGCTTGAAGAACCATCATTCAGTTATGGGGAGTGTTAATTAAAGCAACACAAGCTGAGAGTAAATAGAAAATGGGTGTTTGCAAAAACAATTAGAATTTTTACTGACAAGTTTTAAGTTGGGTAGATATGGGAGGGTGTGAATGTAAATCAATACTTCAGAAGATCTTATAACCAAGTAAAGAAAAATTTCAAAAGAGAGTTTATTAATATCTTAGAGCAATAACAATATTTAATGGTGTCAAAGAGATTTTTCTCCTTTATACCTTGTCCAACAGGATACTATTGAGATGTTAATTAACCTTCCACTCTCTTATTTTTCCAATCTTCTCTATTATAAGCAAAAAGCTTATTTCTTTGACTCAGGCATGTGCACAGACTGGAAAGTCAATGATTCTTTCTGTCTTTGGGGATAGACTAAGCTAATAAAAAGAGGTAACTCAGGAAATGAGAAGAAGGGCAGCAGAGAGTAAGAAGGAAAAAACTCTATCTAATCCCAGACTGGGAATAGGTCAATGATTTGTAGGTGCCAGTAATCTGGTGGCTGTGCTCTTCTCAGCATTCTGCCCCAAAGAGAATGGTTATAGGATACACCTAGGGTGGTCAGGCCTTGGGAACAAGAACTCTCAGCCTTGGCAAAGACTCCCTTCCCCAGTATGCCACAGTATCAGCAAGGCTACCAGCCATGAAGGCACTGCCCATGGATCACATCTATCTCAGCACTAAGCAATATGGACAGGTAACCAGTAACTAAAGGGCTTCCCAGAGCTTTGGTGGTGCTTGTGTCCTCCAAACCTCAGCACAGCCATGAGTGTATGTGTCAGGATAAAGCTGATCCCTAGTAATGGCTGAGATCAAACTTCTAGCTACTCCAATAAGATGAGGACTATCAGATTCAAGATGAATTTTTAAAGCTGCCATATTATTACATCCAAAAGATGTGGAGTAAAGCTGGTCATTGTGGCTACTGCCTATAATCCCAGAACTTCGCAAAGTCACAGCAGGAGGAACACTTTGAGTCCAGGAGTTCAAGACCAACCTGGGCAACATATCAAGACCCCATCTCTATAAAAGCTGAAGCTATTAGTGAGGCAGGGTGCCCAGGGCCCTGTCTGAGTCCTGGATTTTGAAAAAAAATATTTGCTCTCCTGGGGGTTTCTTGTTACCTGGAACCCTTTGCAGTTTTAAACAATGCTCTTTCCAATGTCCTTCCTTTTTATAGAAAGTGCACTGATTAAACATAAATTGCCTTGTCCAGGCCATGGGTGCCCTTTGGCCAAATTGAGTTCCCACTGTATCTTAGGTGAGACCATTCCCATTCTTGAGTCATAACCCAGTTGGAGTGAAACTAAAAAATTAGTTCCAATCACCTTTCCTGACCCCTCTCATGGTGCCAGGATGGTGGGAGTGGCAATTGGGCTAGAATCTATGTAGCAGAAAGATGCTGCTTCCTGGGCTGGTTGTGAGCCTCTGGCAGGTGCCCAACAGTGGGAGTTCAAACATGGAGGACCACTTGAACTCCTAGACTCATATGGTCCTCCGGCTCATACCACAACTCCGGCCCAGCTCTTGCTTAGGCGGATCACACCCAGTCTTTTATTCTAAATAGTATATCATTCATGTAATAATTTTTGTGTGGTAGATAGCTTCTAAAATGTCTCTGAAAAGTGGTACTTCAAGATGGGAGTCTGCCTTTCTCTTCATTTGCCAACAATTTAATAAACATGGTCTTCCTTCTCAAACCACTTGTCCTCGATCTGATGCAGCCTGGGGGACAAGTGCTGAACTTTCAGTAACAGAATTTGCCATTAATGGAATAGAACTCTGCACCTGCTGGAAGAGGTGGGTAGCAGTGTTGCCTTTTTGGATAAGAGAATGAGGGACCAGCCCCAGCAGCTGACATACCCTGATTAGCTTGAGGAATGCCCATCTCTCTCTTCTCTGAATTGGAGGCAGCTCTGACCTACCTGAAACTTGTTGAGGAAAAGGAAATGAATCTGAGAAGTGTCTGGATGTCTTTGGCTATTTGTTTTTGTAAGTTCTCCAGTGTGCACAATGAGACCCTTGATTCCACTCATTTGAGTGGTTTTCAAATGAGTGGAATCAAGGATTTGGATTCCACTTTGGATTTGTTTGGAGGGACTATTTGGAGTGGAAGTCAGGAGGTTGAGTGGAACCAGTTGGACTTGGAGCTCATTTGTGCAGTTCCCAGGGGACCTGGGGAATTCATTCCCCTTTGGATTAGGATATGTTGGTTCTCACTTGAGAGAATTTGGTTCTTGTTTTGTGGTTCCCACCTGTTAGGCCTTGCCACTTGAGATCATTTCTGCTGGGAATTCCCATTAGTGTCTGTGTTTTTTATTCGTGGGCTTTGTTTCAACATGGGAGTCCATTTCTGATCCATCTGAAAGCCCCTTGAGGGGAATCTTGGCTGAATGGCCAACTTATAGCTATAAGTCTCTGTCTAAAGGAGAATGGTGCTATTGTAATCCAATGTATATGCTGGAGTGTGAAGCGAAGTGATTATAGAATGGAAGATTAAATTATTATACTATTTTACAAGAGTAATTATTTTGTCAAAAGTCAAGTAAATGGGACAAGATCTCATATGTACTATTTTTCCTGCAATGCATTAATAAAGAGGCCAAAAGGCTATGTGATAAAATTGGGAGGAATTAACCAAGTTAGATTGCAAGAGCCCTTTACCATCTCCCCACCAGCCAGAGAAGCACCAGTAGGCTCCGCTGCTCTGGAGCTCACACTGCTGGGAACCCCAATATGGCTGAGCACACTAATGGAAGCAGTTTTCCTTCCCCCCACCCCCTGCCGGAACTCCACAGCCTGCTGAGGCAAGGCCCAGGAATGAACCAGGTAGAAGGGGAGACCAGCATGCAAAGCTCACTGCTGAATGGTATGAGGTGAGGGGGAATGGAGGAGAGCAGGGAATGAATATATGCCACCTGACCACCCCGGTGTGCATGCTCATGATGTGGCGGGGAGGCATAGGCACCCACCAGGTTCCCCAGGAGAGCAGCTGCAGTGTCTGCTGCAGCTGAGGGAAAGTGCCACGGACTCGGTCATGTTTGAACTCTCATGGATGGGGCCCCTACTAGAGGCCCACATTCAGTCCAGGAAGCAGTGCCTTCCTGCTACACAGATCCTGGCCCCAGGCAATTGCCACCACCACCATCCTGGCACCATGAGAGGGGTCAGGGAAGGTGACTGAAACTAATTTTTCAGTCCCACTCCAACTGGGTTATGACTCAGGAATAGAACAGTCTCTCCTTGTAAGACCTGGCAGGGAACTCAATTTGGCCAGAGGGCCCCCAAAGCCAGGACAGAGCAATTTATGTTCAATCAGTGTGCTTTCTATAAAAAGGAAGGACATTGGAAAGAGCACTTCTTTTTTTTTTTTGAGACAGAGCCTCAAGCTATCACCCTGGATAGAGTGCTGTGGCATCACAGCTCACAGCAACCTCCAACTCCTGGGCTCAAGTGAGTCTCTTGCCTCCACCTCCCAAGTAGCTGGGACTACAGGCGCCCGCCACAATGCCCGGCCATTTTTTGGTTGCAGTCATCATTGTTGTTTGGCGGGTCCCGGCTGGATTCGAACCTGCCAGCTCAGATATACATGGAAGGTGCTTTAGCCACTTAAGCCACAGGCACCAAGCCTGGAAAGAGCACTTCTTAAAATGAAGGGCTCCAGGTAACAAGAAACCCCCAGGAGAGCAAATGCTTTTTTCTTTTTTTCAAAGTCCAGGACTCAGACAATGAAGGACAGGTCCCAAGACACCTTGCCTCACTAGTAGTTCCAATCCAAATATCCCTATAGGACCTCTGGATGAAATTGACAGTGGAGACTCAATTGGTGCTGAGCCACATGGGCACAAGCATTCCAGGGCCCCTTTCCACTGCCCTTTGCCATGGCATCAGCTATGCATGGTGCTCCATGAGCTGTACAGGGGGCAAGGGAAGGGGCAAGGTAACAGCAAGGGTTAACCAATGGGTAGAAGCTCACCTCTGGGGCACCACCAATCTCTGCTGAATGAATATGCAGGCCTGGTGTAGCATGCAAGAGACTGACCTTGCAGCAGTTAACTTTGAAATTCAGGCCCCAGCAGTCTTTCACATCATTGCAGCACTGACTGTATCTGCTGCACAATGTCCTGTGGTCACCCATGAGCTTCTTGGGAGTGGACCCCCAGTAGGAACCTGGTGAACTTCTTCTCCAAGGTGCTGGACAAGGTGGATTCAATGATCTCCCAGGTCATCAAGATGTTCATAGGCTCCTTTCCTCCATACAGAGTGATAAGAATCCCCTTTTGTATCAGAGGTAACACAGCAAGTAAGCAAAGCCCTATACCTAGAATGGAACTTACACACATGCTGGAATTGATGCAGGAAACCCATCTAAAGTGGGATAAGGTGTTGCTGCCTGCTGTCTTCTGGATAAGGGTAGTCTCTAGAAGCAGGTTTAAGTTAAGTCCCTAAGCAGTAGTTGATGGACCTTTCCTAGCACCCTGAGGTAAGTATGATAATATAACCATAAGTGAAGAAAATGGATGCTAAGCACTATGCATGAGTTTGCCTTTTTTAGGTCCCTCTTTTAGGTTCCTCTTTAGCAGAGGAGTGGAAGGTACCTTATGAAGTGCCTCTAACAACCCACACCTCATTAAAACTGTCAGGAATAAAAACCTTGGGTCCATCATACCAGAATAAAGAAGTGAAGAAAAGAACCCATTCCCCCAGTGGATGGGCCAGGCTTTATGCAATCTAAAGTATTTATTTAAGAAGGAAAAATGAAAATGTTGATATTTTTGCTAACCTTTCATTGCTTATTTTTTCTATCTATAGGATGAAGAGACAACTCCTTAGTAAGGATTTCCTGGGCTATCACCACTTCTGCTAATTTATCTTGCTGATGCATTTGCTATCCTAAATCTTGTTTGGTACAAATATTCTTGTATATGATTTCTGAATTTACAGAAGCTGGATCACCTACCAGATGCGACTGTACTCAGAGGTCCTGTGTTTCTTTCTAACCCAGACCTGTATCAGACATTGTGTGCAAGGCGACAGGAAGGACCCACAGTCCTACTGGTGTCTTGGATACCAAGTTGGGTAGAATCTCTCTTATCAGGTATCCTCCTCCATTTTACCTTTTCAATCCTCACAGTTGTATTTGAAGCATATGCCCTATTTTCACTTGGTAATCTGCTGCTTTCTTTGTTTTTGTAAAGCTATACAATGACATGTATAAGCACAAACCTTCCATCTAAAACACTGCTCCAGTTCAACAGCAAGTAGCTCCATAACACATCGCCCTTCCTCCCATAAATATGGAAGGGTAAAACTGACAGTGGGGAATATGTAACAGAGGGACTGGTCTGGAAAAGAGTAAAAATGTTTTCTGTCTTTTTAAAATCCCCTTACCCTTTTCAAGAACTAAAACCTGTATCCCTGGCTGAGGCCAGAAATCAGAGGGGAAGGGAAGTATCCTGTGTTCTTTGTACCACAGGAGATGGCTCAGTGGAATTGTCTGGCAAAGGTCACAATGCTGTCTTGGCTAGAGATGGGATGGATTAGAACCATCAACTATAGTTAAATAGCAATAGTATAAAGCTGAAACTCTCCCCTTTAAAAGCTCTATATTTCTGCTTATGGGAAGACAATGGTACTTTAAGATGAGAGTCTGACATTCTCCTCCTTTGCTAGTAAATTAATAAACCTCTCTCTCTTTCTTTCTCTTCAAAAAATAAAATATAATAAAATATCTCCCAATTCATACTCTTATATAATGTTCTTTCCTGAGTGTGGTTTCAAATGAGTGACTCACTTCTAACAAACAGCAAAAGTAATGGGCTATTACTTCTGAGATCAGGTTATGAAACTGTGATTTGTCTTTCTCACACTCTCTAGCCCTCTTGCTGGTCCCCTTTGATGAAGCAGCTGCCACATTATAAACTGCACTATGAAGAAGCACATATGGCAAGGAACTCAGGGCAGTCTTTGGTCAATAGCTCACAAGAAACTGAGACCAGCAACCCACAAGGAACTTAACCTTGCCAACAACAACCTGAGTGAGCTTGGAAGCAGACTGTTCCCAGTCAAGCCCTGAGATCACTGCATTCTAGCCAACAGTTTGATTGTGGCCCCTGTGAGAGCTCCAGAATCAGAAGACCCAGCTAAGCCAGGCCCAGATTTCTAACTCACAGAAAAGGTGAGATAATGAAAATGCTATGTTCTGCCATGTGGCTTTGGGTAATTTATTATGCAGCAATAGACAACTAAAACAGATTTCAAGAAAACAGAAAACAAAGATGTGTTCATATACATCTATCTATACACACTATCTTTATCTAAAGTAAGACTACT
This sequence comes from Perodicticus potto, assembly GCA_963574655.1. Taxonomy (NCBI): domain Eukaryota; kingdom Metazoa; phylum Chordata; class Mammalia; order Primates; family Lorisidae; genus Perodicticus; species Perodicticus potto. The sequence continues at coordinate 14,441 of CAUYRH010152199.1, forward strand.
ACTGGTTCTTGAGCTGGGATACACATTAGCATAACACAAGGCTAAGGGGAGTGTTAGAAAGGAGGAATATATGAAAAAGGAAAAGAGGGATAATGAATAAGGGAGGACAGACTCACTTTCAACTCAGCCTATTGTAGACATTTTTAAATTGTGTTTCATAATATTTTCAACCCACAGATATTTTTTGAGCACTTGCTCAATGTCAGGCAGAAGTCCCTGCCTTCCTAGAGTTCATAGTCCAAATTCAGTCTAGACTCCTGAGTTATACTGTCAATATAGTAGTCACTAGCCATATGTGGCTACTGAGCACTTAAAATGCAGCTAGTGCTGAATTTTAATTTTATATACTTAATCTAAATTCAAAAATACTTTATTGAACTATTGGAAACTTTCAAGTATGTTTAGAACAACTTAGGTATGTGATTCTACTTTATAACTATACACTACATAAGATTTAAATACAGATGAAGTATTTCTAATAACAGCACCCAAATTGAGATTTAAGTATAACATATGCACTGGATTTCAAAGATTTAGTACAAAATTTAGAATACCTCAATAATTCTTATACCAATTACATGCTTAATTACAGTATTTGGGATATATTGATTTCATATGTTGCTCATATTACATTACATATATTTTTATGTATGTAAATGTGGGGAAGCTCTACTGTACCTCTCAGCTCATGATCGTTTTCTTTCTGTTCCTTTTTTTCTTCTTCTTCTCCTCCTTCAACAATGATGCACACCAGACACTTAAGAGCTAGAAAGACTGCTGACCCAGGGTTTAAACGATTCAAGGCAGTCTCTCTCTTATTAACAGCGATTTTAATTACAAGAGAACAGTATTATGACTTGGCAACCACACTACATTAAGAGTATCTTAGAAGCTCAAGGGAAAGATATAAAGAAACTGCTTTGTTTTCCCCCACAGGCAGTCTTTTGTAGAAGTTTTCTAAAAAGACACTAAAAACTATTTAAATACTTCTTAAAAGTTTTAATGTCCTTAGTCTTGAAATATTAATGAAAGACAAAGTAATTTTATTACTTTATTATAAACTGCATTAATTTTTAAAATATCAGATATTAGACTTGAAAATAGTAATGAATGGAGAAGCATTTTCACCCAACCACTTTAAGCCATCATAGAATGGATTTTTTAGGTTATCATTATCTGTACTGCTATGGTCATTCTCCAATTCCTGCAGCATATTTAAAATGCAGCATAAAACAGATAATGGAAAGATATCATATGTAAGAACTCTTACAATTTATATAGATTCTTTGCTATTTGAAGCAGATCAAGAGGTTTTTGTCCTGACTCAGTTTAGTACAGAAATCCATTGACCATTCTGGAGAATGTGTCCTTTAGTCAGTATTGGCAGAGACTGCTTTATAAGCACACAGATAAGTCTACATCTCAGTCTTCCTTATAATTAGATGTGACCAAGTTCTCAACAACAGAGTGTGAGAAAAGATATATATGCTATTTCCTTCTCTGCCCCATAAAAATCTTCCACAGATTCACCTCCTTTCTCCCCTACTCCTCTTTCCCTTTCTCTGGCTTGATGAGGAGAAGCATAAAAGATCTTGGAAGCCAAAGACTGCAGAGCCACAGGGTGGAAGGAGTCTGGATTCTTACATAACTGCCAAGGAAGCCATTTATCTACCAAGAACACCACCCCTAGGATAGTCAGGTTAGCAAGAAACATATCTTTATTGTTTTGAGCCACTGAAGTTTTAGGGTTTGTAAGAGCAGCAAGTGTCACCCTAAAAATATAATCAGTGACCCAAAAGACTGTTACTTAGTGTAGGGTTAGAAGACCACCCTACATAAGCCACAAAAAGGCAAGCCTTTAATGGGTTAAAATACAGAAGCTAATACAGAAGCAAGAGAGCTGGGCTCCCCCTGAGCGTACACACAGGCTGTTTGTTCAGAGGTAAAAGTCCATAAAAACAGTGACTCTGAAAGTATGCTTCCGTTAAGCCCAGGTGGTTAGGGGCTGTCAACCCCACCCCTGGTGATATCGATCAGAGTATGACTTATGTCTTGGGGCCTATAGAACTCTGCTCTGTAGAGAAACAAAATCATAAATCCATTTTAGGTTAACTAAGTGTGTGCTTAAGGCGTTCCAATTTTTCAAATCCCCTGCAGCTCTTTGTAATCTTTATTTAGATCCTTTGTTCAAAAGCTGACACATGTCTGAAAAGAATGTAAAAACAGAAAGTATTGTGTTGATTTGCAGAACGAATGTTTTTCCACAAGTTAATTTTAGTCAGAAGAAGTTAGGTAATGGTAAAAGGCTACAGATCATAGATTAAGTGTGTACGTAACCACTAATGTATATAAAGTGGCCCAGAATAAAGATGATTTGCTACACACCATCTGGAGACTGTGTAGTCTGTTTCTTGCATACTCTAATAATTACAGGTGCGAGTTCTATACCTGGGGCAAAGTTACTATCCCTCACATCTCCGTTACCGCAACACTTAGCCTAAAGATATACTATTTTCAAAATTCTTGGGATCACCACTGAGTAGTAAGTTTAGCACCCCATTCTCTGAGTCCATCTTTTCTCCACCCCCTTTTTACTACTCTCAGCTATAGTGTTTGCAGGGCAGCCTGTGACTGGGCAGCCATGTAAACAGGTGAAGAAAGAAAGGGCCAATAAGCATATGAAAAGGTGTCCAACATTACTATATTATCAGGAAGATATAAACTAAAACCACAGTAAATGGCTAAAATTAAAAATACCAGCAATACCAAGTAATAGTGAGAATATAGAATAAATGGAACATTCTTATAATGTTGGCGGCTATATTAAATGGTACAACCATTCTGGAAAATTCTTTGACTGTTTCTAAGAAAGTTAAACCCTCTTATCCAGCAATTCCACTCCTAGGTATATGCCCAAGAAAACTCAGTGTTTATGTTGACCCAAAAGACTCATAGAAGAATATTCACAGTTTTAGTCATAATAGTCAAAAACTGAAAACAATTCAAATACCCATGAACACAAAACTGCAAAACAATTTGCAGTATATTCCAAAACCAGAATACCACACAAGAAAAAAGAGCTACTGATACACAAAACACGAGTAAGACCTGAACATTAAAATACAAGTGCACCGGGTGGAGCCTGTGGTTCATCGAGTAGGGCGCCGGCCCCATGTACCGAAGGTGGCAGGTTCAAACCCGGCCTCAGCCAAACTGCAAAACAGAAAAATAGCCGGGCGTTGTGGCGGGCGCCTATAGTCCCAGCTACTCAGGAGGCTGAGGGAAGAGAATCGCCTAAGTCCAGGAGCTGGAGGTTGCTGTGAGCTGTGTGACGCTATGGCACTCTACCGAGGATGATA
>CAUYRH010152200.1:0-16213 GCA_963574655.1 Perodicticus potto
TGGCGGGCGCCTGTAGTCCCAGCTACTTGGGAGGCGGAGGCAGGAGACTCGCCTGAGCCCAGGAATTGGAGGTTGCTGTGAGCTGTGATGCCACAGCACTCTATCCAGGGTGACAGCTTGAGGCTCTGTCTCAAAAAAAAAATAAAATAAAATAAAAAAACAAAAATATTTTTGTGATACTCATTGTAGCATGTGTTTTTTGTTTTCAGTTTCACATGAAAGCTACCTTAATTTTACAGGGGTTTCATTGTAACTAACCCTGTCTTCCTATCCAGGTTTTTTTGGTGCATACATGGTCTAATGATTAAATACTTCTGCAGTTTTCTTATCCTGTATTACTCCTTCTACCTTATATAAAGGGAAAAAATTTTAATGAAAACATTTACCTTAAAAGTAAAGAAAAATAGTGATTTCTAGGTGTGCTGACCATGGTATTTCTATTTTTCTTAGACTACCTATTGCTAACTCACTTACGGTAAATTTTTTCAAATTACACAAACTTTATACTTTTTAAAAGCTATATTTATGAGTATGTAAAACCCCCAACATAGATTCTTTACATCTGTGCTACTCAATGTCATCAGCATTAGTATAACATTGGAAATTTTAAGAAATGCAGGTTCTAGGGCCTCACCTCAGATCTACTGAATTATACTTTGCATTTTAGGAAAGTGATTTATAGATACATTATAGTTTGAGAAGCAATGCTTTAGTACTCAAATATTCTCCCATAGCCTAAAGTTCTACAAATCATAATATCCACAAAGCTGTTTTCTTAAGACTGCTGAGATTAAGAGCCATCATGTTACTTTGAAATCTGGGTTCTGTATCCCCGCCAAAGCTGTAGACTCCTGTGACCTAAAACTGCTAACAGCTTCCCAGGATTCTTAAAAGTATTTTATTCAAATGAAAATAAACCACTTTGTAAAGTGAAGACAATTAAGAACTGAGGTTAAAAAAGAAACATAACCACCACTTAGAATCAAATGAATATTGCCAGAAGCAAGGAAACAATGAATTGTAAATATGAAGAGGCTAGACTTAAAAAGAATTACTTCCTCATGCACTTGTTCCCTACAAGACAGCTGTTACTCAAAGGCATATTATATTTTTCTCACAGTATTTGAAAAAAACATAAACCCTCTTAACCAATACTATTTACTGGAAACATGTACTTCTACAGACTTCCTGGACACACTCAAGTCTACAAAGCATAATTAGGGAGGGTACAACTATTTCACAAGGTATTTTAGGAAGCAGCTTCTGGGACCGTGCAGAGTGAAAATGCTAGTAATGGGTGTGTGCCATAGACAAAATCTTTTCTTTCAAAGCACTATTAATTTAAACTTGCTTCTCATAGATCAATGCTAGTGAGTATGTCCTAGGAATACTAAAGTCCTAGGAATTTATAAATGGTAGCACCCTGGAGTTAACATTTCAAATTATTCAAAGCTTGTTTTTGGTCACATACCTTGGATTAACAACATTTTTGCACACATGGTTATGTGACGTGGAAGGTACAAATTAATATATTGAAGCATGCTTTAATAAAGCCGGCAGGTCTTTAGTTTAATTCTCTGATATTCAATCTAAGGTTAGCCACCAAGAACTCAGAGAGCTTATTTCCTCCACGTTTATCTTGAACAAATGAGAACAAGTAAAACCTGTTGTTCCTCGCTCCAAATGCCGCTACCATGTCTGCTTATACAACTTACTCATTTTCTCTTGCATTCCCAGCCCCCAATTCTGTTGCTATACTGTCCTATACCTGGATTCTATTAGAGCAAAAGCCAGAATTAATCCAAACCAAGTGGCAACACTTTAAAAGTCACCCTCATAAACAACTGCAGATTTTTTCAACTGTCTAAAAATCCAATAGGTATACAAAAACAAAACTGGTACTTGGGGACCCCAAAATAAATACGCCATTGGGTTTAATGCTATAAAAAGTAACACGCAGTTTGTCATGGCAGTGGAATTTTATGGTAACTTTACTACACCTTCATGGTTATTAAATCCTCTAACTTTATGGTAAAACAGACTAATTCCAATTAGTCTTTGGAATTGCTAAATCAGCAAGTTTCAATCCTCACTTCCCTTACCAAACAGAAAAGGACTGGAAAAGTAGGAGGGTCAAAGGAAAATGCATGGAATAATCTTTCAAGCACTACAGAGAGAGAGCTGACTATTCCTACTATGAAAGGTTTTGTAAAATGTATTTAAGGAAACTTACCTTTGGAAGGTCCCCTGTACTACAAAAAAGAACAGACTTTCTGGGGTCTGAAAGGATTTGTACTTGAAGATACTCCAGTCAGGAGAGGATCATGTTGAGCGTTCTGCAGACAGAACTGTTTCAGGTCTGCGGCTGCCTGGGAAACCTACATGTAACAGAGAGGAGCAAAGTACCAGGTGGTGAGAAGATTTTCTCAGATCTTTGGAAAAATACTGTACTTGAAATAAACACCACTTCTCTTGCTTCAAAAGAAAGATATTATATACTAAAGACTAACATTCATATACTGAGCTCTTAAATACATTGCTTGTAAATAGGACTGGTTTATGTTTCCTCTTATTAGAAGCATCCAATGATTCAGTACAATCATGTTTATTTGCAGCGCATAGCACAAAGCATAGCACATGCCATTAGAGGTTAAACAAAAAGCATTAATATTCCAGCAAACTATTACTTGGTCTTGAGAGCAGTATAACTGGGAGAAGAATACTACTATGAATGAACATCATGTAAGATAACTATTTATAGCATATTATGTAGAAAAACAAACACTAACGTATTCAGCGCATTCTTCAAATTTACAGTCTCTCATGCTCCCCTGTAGTTGAACTAAAACAGAGTAAAAGGCATGCATTCATTCACTTAAAACATTTGTATATGTTTTGATAAGGTGATGTAGGAGATAAATAAAATAACTGTAAAGCCACAGATGCTCCTTAAGTCCTGTTTGGGTGGCATTGAACACATATGTGAACCTTGTTAAATCACATTTGGGGCAAATAGAGTTTCTTAAAAGCAGCCTACTCAGAAAAGCTGTTTAACTTTACGGTCAGCCTTTTAGTCACATGACTAAAGAAAGAAATGACACAGAAAGCTGTCACTGTCTACAGTTTTATAAAACAGTTAATAGCAAACAATGAATTGGATGGCTCAGATGTAGAAAGTGAATGACTAAAAGATGCCCCAAATGCATCCAATATCCTAGGTCCTGAATTGGGGTTTTGGGAAACAAGAAAAATAATCAATTATTTTATTCTCAGTCTTAACTATCCCCAAGGAGGGTGAGAGCAGATGTCCCGTCCAACTGGATATGTGGCCTTTGAGAGGAAATGAAAATACTCTCTCACCAAAACCCCCTGCAGATTACAGCTGTACCCCAGGCCTGAAAAAGTAATTCATTCTGAGATGAATCTAAACCCATCTCAAATCTGTTTGTATTTGGCTTATACAACTGTCCAGACCAACATTATGAGTTTCATAGGTTTAGTAGCTACTACGAAAAAGAAATACTTTTTAAATCATGGATACCAAGTACTTTTACAAATGCCTATTCCCACCTAGTCCCCTGTCCCCCCCACCCAAAACAAGTGTAGTTAAAGTAGGGGAATAGATAGTATTTTTCATAATGTTGAAGTGTTTGTTTTCATTTACATTAGCCAGCAGAAAACATGCAGTGATAACGTACCTAATAATTTTCTGTCTGAAGTGTAAGTAGGGTCTAACCTAATTCCCTTTCACAACCCCCTCAAGCACCATTTTGTGCCAAATATACTCTTAGGCACAGAACACACAACTAGGAACCCTTCTGTTACGAAGGGGAAAAGCCACAGTGCTCTGCAGTAAAAAAAAAAATAAAATAAAAGTGATTTGTTAGTGATTGGGTGGCCACAATAAGAGAAAATGTCTAAGGTGACATTGAAACTGAGATTTCAATGACAGGAGATTTAGCCAAATAACTATCAGTGAGAAACAGCATTCCAGGCAGTGGGGAAAGCTGAGACAAAGACTCTAAAACTGGACTGAGCTGCTACTTCTCAAGATACTGTAGTAAGCACTTGGGGTTTGCAACCCTGCAATCCTGGCATGATTATTAGTGCCCTTTTTCACTATCACTAGTGTCCTGACCTACCTATGGGGGAGTCTGCCAAGCACTTGTGGAAATTCCCAGCAACTGTATTCACATGTCAAGATTAAAATATAGTAAGCATCTGTGCTAGTCTTAAAATACCATCAATAAGCACCTAGTACTAAGTCATAGATAAAATACATGCACATTACAAAATGGAACTTAACCACATTTAACAACCTGTTAAAGAGAAGCTCATTTAAAATCCCAAAGTGAGATGCCCTCCCCTCCTTATTCTGCAGACATGGAGAACACCCAAACCAAACCATTTGTGGTGGCTTTAATGATTTGGACCAGAAACCTACTGAAGAATCAGATGCACAGGCAGGATCTAGTTGGGGAGGGCAGTGGCTAGGCTTTTCGAAGTAAATCTATAGGAGTACTTTAGTCTGAAGACCTCATTTTCTTTGAAGACGCAATTACTGCTTTTTCCCAAGCCTTTTTTTTTTTTTTTGGTTTTCTTTTTCATTTCTTTCTTTCCTGGCCCATTCAATCTATGATAAAGGCACCCTGAATAACAGTAAAATAGTTGATGATTTCAAATTTCAGAGCTAAATCCAGCCTAGAATGATCATAAACCACTTGGCATGAGGTGAGAATTGGGAGATGAGAGGAAATAGATTCCCAACAGCAGTAGGGACTACAGTCCTTAAAGGACAGGAAGGGAGGGGGCTCCTACATCAAAACCAGTGGGAATTTCCCTTCCCTCCTGAGGTGGCAAATGAGTAAGCCGGGTCCCTGACATTTCTAGTTAAAGGAAGCTACATGAGCCCTCTCTCCACAAAACATTTCAGCTAGCCTGATTAGTACAAAATTAAATCATCTCGGAAACTGGCTGCTTCTAACACAGTTCATATTTTCTGTTTCCTTTTTTAATTATGAGAAGTGTGACACAAGTAACCTGACCTATTCCTTCCCGGAGGAAGCCAATCTATTTAGGATTTTAAAAATCAGTAAATACTTGAAATAGCAACTGAATGTCAGGTAGTCACACCAAAATGTATTTTCCCCAAAACAAATACCCCAAGACAAGGCCAGTGCTAACCAAACGCCAAAATAAATAAGATTAATAAAACAGGCCCACCCTAATCACTTTCTCGGGCAGGCGGACCAGGAGACAGCCCCAAGGTCAGATCTGAGCAAACCGCGCTGACGAGGGATGAAACGTACCCTTTGTTCGAGACTGTACCAGGCACCGAGGGTAACCTCGGATCCAAGTGTGTTTCTTTAATCTATAGTTTCAGTTATTCAAGGAATCAAGTATGTGTTCAGTGGACGAGAGATGCTGGAAGTAAAGAATCTGCTACTAAAGGACAGAGGTTTGGGAAAGCAATGAAACGAAAAGACCTCAGTTTGCTAAGTCGGAAAACACCCTGTCCGGCGACGACAGGAGGGAGCTTGGCAGGCGGGGAAGGGCGCGGGCGGCGCGGAGCAGCAGCTGTCGGCGCGGCCGGCGGGAGTCACCGCCGAGGGGGGAGGGGCAGGGCGGACCGGAACGCGGGCCGCCTCGGAAAGTCCTGGGGCGTAAGGGCGAACCAATCGGCCCCCAAACCACAGCGCCGGCCCGCGCGGCGTCCTCTCCAGGCGCGGCAGGTCCCGATCGCCGCGCCGCGCCGAGCGCCCGTGCTCCCCGGGGAAGCGAAGGCCGCCGCGCGTCCCACCCGCCGCGGCCAGCGCGGCCGCCGGACCCCCCCCGCCCCCGCTCACTTTAACGCGGTTGAGCCCGGCTTCCAGCCTGAGCTGCTGAACCACTTTCTTCATTGCGGCGACGCTGGAGGACCCCGACATGGCGCGCGCGGGAGCCAGGCGGGACCGTGGGGCGGTGGGCGGCGGGTCGGAGGGGCCAGACGGCTGGGCGGCGCGGCGGGGGCGGGGCTCCGAACTTTGTCTCTAAGTTTCCGGTTCTGTGTCCCGCGCCGCCACCCCGCGCGCATGCGCGCCGGCCCCGCCCGGGCTCCGCGGCCCTCCCGGGCGGGGGCGCGAGCGGGGAGGGGAAGAGGCGGAGCGGCCGGTGGGCGCGGCGGCTGCGCAGGCCAGAGCCCCCCTGCGCCCTACTTCTCCTGCACGCTCGGGAGAGGCCGGCTCGGGAGAGGTAAGGAGAGATCGAGTCGCGACCCGCGAGGGGGCTCTGAAGAGACCCGGAGAGGGAAGTCACATGCGTGACGGGGGCTGCAGGGCCCGGTGGCGGGGTGACCCGGAGGTCCCGGGTTTCCTCGCGGAGTCTGCGGCAGTGGTTGAGCAGGGGGAAGGGGCGAGCCCAGCCCCGGCGTGGAGCTGGTTGTACCCGGCTGAGTCACCGCACCCCACGCGCAGCCGAGTGTCCGCCGGACCCGAGGCGGGCAGGGCCGCGGGCTGGCGGTAACCGACGGCGGGCCGGGCGCAGGCGCCGACTCGCTGGGCAGGAGCGGGTCCCGTCCTCGCTGACCTCTGTCGCCTCCCCCTCAGGTCGGTTTTCCGGGAAAGGCTGTGAAGAAGCGGAGCAGCTGGCTGAAGATACACCTGTCCCCTCTGTTACCCATTTTCTTTAGAGAATGAACGCCTATTGTACTTTTTCAAATAAAGCTTTGTGTTGCAGAGAAGTTTGCTCTTCTGTGTTTCAGGTGTAATTTTTTACCTCCTGCTGGAAATTGATCCCCAGAGGGGTCTTCAGTCCAGCTAGACAGTAGAATCTAGTTCTAACCAAACAAGACAAGCTCAGCATGTGCGTGTCACCCGTGGGAGTGTGTGTTATGTCACAGCACATAACTTAAATGTTTCCTGTTTATTTGGGGGTAGCCTATCTCCAAATACACTGATATTTTCTGTAAAACGAATGATTTACTCGTTAGTATATTTAAACTGTTTCACATTGTGAGAAAATCATGTAGAATTGGCTCTGGGTCAAAAAATCCTGACTTTACAGTTTATATCAGTTTACAAAAATGCACTGTGTAAGTTTAGCATTTGCTTAATTTATGCAATTAAATGTGATGACTGGAGTTAGCAACCGGGTTTGAATTCTGGCTGTTACCTGGGGCAAACCACCTGAACGTCACGGAGCCTTTGTTTCCTCATTTCCAAATGAAATAATAAAGCACACTTCCCGGAGTTGTTTTTTGAGAATGAAATAAAAACTATATATGTAAAAAATATGAAAGAAATCTCGCTAAACACTGCTTTGCTCTTTTCTCCAGCAGTATTTTAAATTATTTCACCTCTGGTGCCTTGTTGAAATACAGTGCTAAAATCTCATTCATAATCTACAGATCTTTAAGATTAAACATAAGTATCTTTACTTGAAGAATGTTCTGTTTTACGGTAGTTGTAGAATGTACCCTTAAGCCCTAAGGTCAGAATTGTGGAGGGATTTCAGGGAATGCGTGATCCAATCCTTTTTCTTTTTTCTTTTTAATGAAATGAGGAGGAACAATCCTTCTGTGAGGAAGAATGTTGAGAAATAAGCAAAACCCATATTGTGTTTTAGGTCTAAACAGTCTCAGAAAAAGTTTTTTCTTTGTTTTTTCTTAACAGCTGCATTGGGAACCCCACCTAGATTGCTCTCTCAAACACCAGATACTGTTTTTTGTAGTGTGTTTAATTGAAGATTCTTTTTAGGATAGGAAAGAAGGAAGGACAAAAAAAAAATTGGGGTTCACTTTAAGTTCAGTTGCATCTGAAATGATTAGCAGTAAACATAAGTTATCAACTGTCAGTATCTCCTGAACAAAAACTTTATTTTGGAGATGTTCTTCAACCTCCCACAATGATCTAAAACATTTTAAAGACCTTACCAATTATATCTGTATAATATGTAGGTGTGTATGGTAGATGTTAACATTTCAGATGATTAAAAACTGCTAATAAAAACAGTTGGGCACCAAGAGGAGTTTTATAACAATAAATAGCAAGAAAACACAACCAAGAAAGTGGCTGTTTTATGTCAGCAAAACATTGTCATTTTAAGTTTACCTAGCATCTTTACCTTGTTCAATTGAGTAGTACCTTAAGTACTTCACTGTTTTTTATTTCACTAAAGACTTATTTATAAAGTCAGTATTTGAGTTAGTAAAATACTTTTAAGATTCATGTGCCTTTATAGATATTTAATTTAAAAAGCTGAGTCTCCTTAAAGAGACTTCACAGTTCTGACCCCTTTCTCTTGAGCTTATGGTATTGTTTCAATAGTAGTTGGAAAGAATAGGTCATTTGACTATGGTTATATAGCTAGTTTGTGGTAGAGAAAAGACTGGAACTTAGACCTCCTGATTTTTGTCCCGTTGTAGGTAGGAAATGTATTTCTTTCCATGGAATTGCTCATGTATAGGAGTAGTTTTCATAATTGAATATGGAACTGTATAGAAATTTGGCTACAAGGAACAGCAAAAGAATTTAATTAAGATCTAGTAATAGGGTCATAAGACTTCATTGTATTTTTAGCTCAGCCTCTATAGATACTACGAGCCATTTTGGGTGAATGAGTTAGGATTAAAAAGCCCTTATTTTTAAAGTTTATATATTTTTTTCTGTTCCTTTACTGTTTTACCTTTCATGCTAGTAGTTTTACTTCTGGCCAAAAAAGATGATACAGATTATTTTATTTATATTGTCCCTTTTGAAAGTCCTCCCAAAAGGTATATGGAGAAGTGAAAGAGCTGTACTTGTCACTAGCCATGTGTGTAGTTCAAAAACTGCATTCCTTCACTGAGAGACAAAGAGCTAAGGGGAGAAATGTATTTGTTCTACCTCTGGTTAAAATGTATTTATTCTACCATGGTGTGTTAATAGCAACATGTTGACTGTTGCATGCAAATTAGGAAGTGAGGCAAAATTTTTGTTTTCTGTGTTCAACTTTAAATATATTTGAACCTGAATCATTTTCACTTATGAACATTTTCTTTTTTTGGATTGTAAACTTTGAGAGACTCTAAGCATTCAAACACCATTTGCAAAGAGAAACAATTGTAAAGTATATTTTAAATCAGGTTTTGTGCTGAGCAAGAAGATATCGCTATCCCTGTAGAAACTTCACAGAAAGAATTTTTGTAGTTGGGTGAACAGAAATTTTTTTTTTTTTAGAGACAGAGTCTGACTTTGTCACCCTCGGTAGAGTGCTCTGGTGTCACAGCTCACAGCAACCTCCAGCTCTTGGGCTTAGGTAATTCTCTTGCCTCAGCCTCCTGAGTAGTTGGGACTACAGGCGCCCACCACAACGCCCTGCTATTTTTTTGTTGCAGTTTGGCTGGGGGCCGGGCCGGGATAGAGTTCCAACCAGCCACCCTCGATTTACAGGGCCAGCGCCCTACTCACTGAGCCACAGGCGCCACCCCTAGAAATTTATTTAAAATATTCTGTTGCTGTTTTATGATTATGAAAACTAAAGGACCTTGAATAGATACATGAAAACATTCTATAATTTTCCAGTGTAAATTCTAATTATCATTTTGTTACTCTCTAGGAGGCCCTCCCCCTAAAATACCCCTGTATATTCTAAAAAACAAAACTCAAATCAAGACAAGTATGCTATTTTGTCTTCATTAGAGCCTGTGTGGAAGACAAACTTCATTCCTTCATTGGTATAAGTCTAAAGGCTATAAATACTTAAAGGCTATGGAGTGCCCTCAGGCACTTTTAATCTATTTGCCTAAAACAGGTAACCGTTTATTATAAATGCATTATTATTTCATTTACAGGTTAACCATGAACTAGATAGAGCACAACTCTCAGGACATATAGGTAACCTGAATTTATTATGATCAGATACATGTCATGCTTTGATGATTTAAGAATCCAGAATTAGTCAAGAAGGCACCCATCACCTGGCATAAGATTGACTATATTCTGATTTTTTCCAGAGTAAAAGTTTCCTTATAGGTGGGAGAAAGGAAGAGCAGAGAGAGGGAAGGGAAGGGGGTCTTGGTTTGTGACACACCTTTTGGGGGCAAAACACAATTGTAAGAGGGACTTTACCTCTTTAACAAATGCAATCAGTATAACCTGGTTTCTTGTACCCTCAATGAATCCCCAACAGTAAAAAAAAAAAAAAAAAGGTTTCCTTGTAACTTTTGCATTCCTTGAACAATCAAGTAATCAAAGAATTTTAGAGCTGCAAAGTATCTTACTTCAAGTCACTAACTTTAGGGATACCTAACCTGCCTAGTAGGGCAGTTTACCTTAGGAAGACAGACTTGGACCAGTGAACAGTTGTATAGATTGTACAGGACTAGAAACCTATTTTTCTGGCTTCCTTGTCCATCTAATTACTTTGTGTGAAATTCCACTATATTGGCATATTTAAACCATAGCCCATGTCAGTTTTCTAATTTTAATATTTATTTCCAATTTTCTAAAGTCCATCGAGCATCATCTTGTATGCTATATTATCAAATTGGACAGGAAATAAAAAAATTACTAGGATCCTTATTTCTAGATACCGAACAGAGTGTTAGAAATTCCTAAGCTTGATTTTTCAGCTCTGCTGGTAACTCCCCAAATCATTTTGGAACAGTGCAGAAAAAGCATGATAGCTAATTCTTTTTAATGTAGAGACTAGATCAAAGAACAGGAATAGTCACCAACTGACTTCTCAAACCCACAATCAACTATGATAATTCACTTCTGTACACTTTCCTACTGAGGCCAGATGTGACCCTGGGATCTTTTTCAGTAACTTACTTATAGACAGACAGTGCCAATTGATGAGAATTAGTAACTAAGATAAAGTTGACTTCCACCTTCTGGCAGGAGGCATATAAAGCAAAATTATGCAGTAATTAGACTGGAACCTTAGACCACTTATCTTTGGTCCTTGAGCTATTAGTCTCCTTTTTTAATTTGTTGCAACTATTTTGTTCATTAGCTAGTTAGTACTGGGTAAAGAATTTGAAAAGTCCAAGTGTTATATGTTAGGATTTAGTATATAAAATATGATTTAGGTAGGATCAACTACAAATTCTAAGCATGCCTAATGTTTTAAGTCGCCTTTTTGGTGTCTCTAACGAAGACTTGCTCCCATTACCTCAAGCAACGGACAGATAAACAAAGATTGTAGAGTGTAGTGGAGGCAGATAGCCCATGGAAATCCAAAAACAGGAGCTATGGCACTGATAAGGCATGTGGAAGTGTATCCAAGATTAGGGACGTCGACAGCAAGAATTTATGACTCTTCTCTCTAGTACTCAGCTATAAACATGGATCAGCTATGTAGCTCCTTAGTTTTCCCACTAACTTTACTGCCAGTTAATTGTTTTCTTGGAAGTTTTTATATTTTTCTACCTCTGTTTACAAATAACTATAGCTTTTTCATAACATGAGTTTGCCTGATGGCTATGATACACTATGACTTCTCTTTCTATATTCTTTTTGCTTCAATGTCTGCTAATACTTTTACCTGGAACTTTCATCCCAACTCTAATTTCCAAGGGCTTTTCTTTTTACATTAGGCCATTTCATTTGTTCTGGGCCATACCAGGAATTGGTGTCCAACCTTGGTCCAGTCGGAAAGGACAAAGGGAGTTCTATAAGATTATAAATCCAAAACATCACTTTTTCACTGTTACTTTATTTATTTATTTATTTTTTGAGACCGAACCGTCGGTAGAGTACCATGGTGTCACTGCTAACAGCAACCTCAAACTCTTGGGCTCAAGCAATTCTCTCGTCTCAGCCTCCCGAGTATCCGGGACTACAGGCACCCATCACAATGCCCCCCCCCCCCACCCCTTTTTTTTGTTAGAGCCAGGATCTCAATTTTTTTTTTTTTTTGAGACAGAGTCTCACTATGTTGCCCTCAGTATGTTCTTTTTTTAGTATACAACTTGATACTTAGATTTTTTTCTTTTTCTTTTCTTTTATTTATTTATCTATTTTTGAGACAGAGTCTCACTATGTCACCCTCGGTAGAGTGCTATGGTGTCAGAGCTCCCAGCAACCTCAAACTCTTGGGCTTAAGCAATTCTCTTGCCTCAGCCTCCCAAGTAGCTAGGACTAAAGGCACCTGCCACAACGCCTGGTCCAGGGTCTCACTCTTGCTCCGGCTGATTTCAAACCTGTGAGCTCAGACAATCCACCCGCCTCAGCCTCCCAGGTGCTAGGATTATAGGCACGACCAACCATGCTCGGGCTTGGGTGTTACTTTAGAAGGAATAGAACAGGTTGGGTATCTTTTTATCTGAAATGCTTCACACCAGAAATGATTCAAATTTCAAATTTTTTTGAATTTCAGAATATTTGCATTATATACTTACCAGATGAGCATCCCTAATCCAAAATCCAAAGCGTTCTCATAAGCATTTCCTTTAAGAATCATGCCAGGGTTCATGAAATTGCAGATTTTGGAGCATTTCACATTCAGGGTTTTGGGATTAGAGATACTCAACCTGTGTAGTAGGGCAGTTTACCTTAGGACAGCAGTAAAGGTCTTGATTGACCTGTCTTGAGTTTGCTTAATTAAAAATTTATTCTGGGTCTGGACATCAGTTTCACACCTGTAATCCTAGCACTCTGAGATGCCAAATGGGGAAGATCGCTTGAGGCCAGGAGTTCAAGACCCCACCTATACAAAAAATAGAAACTATTAAGCAGACATGGTGACAAGCCTCTAGTCCCAACTAATTGTGTGGCTGAAGCAGGAAGATTGCCTAAGTCCAGGAGTTCAAGGTTGCAGTGAGATAAGATGATGCCACTGCATTCTAGCCTGGACAGCAAAGGAATACCTTAATCTTAAAAAAAGAAAAAAAAAAATGGAAGGAAGGAAGGGAGAAGTGAATTCCAAATTGAAATATCAAATTTAATGTATCTATGGAAATTAAATGTCTGGCCTCCTAATTTGCATACCAGTTAATTAATGATGCCTATGTGCTATAATTATTGTAGATTATTACCGCTAATTCTTTTCTAATAAGAAAGATAAGAAAGTGACCATATATATATCCAAGACATATATTTCATTTGACTAATATTAGTGTATTGTCAGAAAGAGCCTTTGGCTAGATACAGAAATGGAACTATCTAAATGTTTTCTTAAAGTACTAATGTGTTTAAAATAATGTTTGACATGGTCAAAATGACAAATCACATTTTAAGTTTTATTTACTGTCAGATTCTTAGCTTTCTGGACTATAAAAAAATTGTAAGAAATTTGCATAGGAAGTAATATGTGAAACTAATTTGACTTAGAAGATATCCCAGGAAATAATCTTTTAATTTTGATACCATTAAAATAATTAATGATATCTGATAGGATTTCCTAGAGCTATATAAGCAGTACCAGATCAAAGGTTTGGTTTTGCTGGGCTTAAAGTTTTTCTTACTATGTATAAGCTAAGGTGGAGCAATGTGTTGAAATGTAGAAAAATGGGAGGAGGGGCTGGTGAATTGCCTGAGCTCATGGTTCAATACCAGCCTGAGCAAGTGTGAGACCCTGTCTCTAAAAAATAGCTGGGTGTTGTGGTGGACACCTGTAGTCCCAGCTACTGGGGAGGCTCAGAGGAGAGAATCACTTGGGCCCAAGAATTTGAGGTTGCCGTTAGCTATAATGCTACTGCACTCTACTGAGTGCAAAAATGTGAGACCCTGCTCAAAAAAAAAAAAAAAATAGAAAAAACTACTGGGGAAGCTCAGAGGAGAGAATCCCTTGGGCCCAAGAGTTTGAGGTTGCTGTGAGCTGTGACGCCACTGTACTCTACTGAGGGCAAAAAAGTGAGACCCTATCTCAAAAAAAAAAAAAAAAAAATGTAGGAAAAGCTTTGGAAAGATTCTGAATTGTTAAGGACTGTCCTACTTTGATAATTACTTTTAGAAGTAATAATTCAACCTTATTTTTTAATTTTTATTATGTATTCATATATCTTTAATTCTATCATTCATTCTTATAGCATGAATGGCCATAAAGCCTCTGAAGAAAAATGCAGGAAATAATGCACAACTGAAGCCTGATACTATGTGTAATTAAAGGCTGGTATTGTCATCTGGAATGATTGTTCACAATTATTATTATATTTATTATATTATTTTTTTTTTTGAGACAGTCAAGTTCTGTGCCTGGGTAGAGTGCGTTGGCATCATAGCTCATAGCAACCTCCGTCTCTTGGGCTCAGGCGATCCTCTTGCCTCAGTTTTTCTATTTTTAGTAGAGACAGGGTGGTCTCGAACATGTGAGCTCAAGCAATCCATCCACCTTGGCCTCCCAGAGTGCTAGGATTACAGACGTGAGCCACTGTGCCCGGCCTGTTCACCAATATTATTACTGAGTGTCCAGGCCCAGGATGAAATACATTGTCGTAAAACAGTTTTCATCATTCCACACTCATTTGTATAAATTTGGTCTTTCCACTTCCAAAAGTGTATTTCTGCTTTATGTAAAATACCATATCTTTAACCTTAATTTTTGGACAAGAAACAAGTTATTCTTTAGAATAGTAAAATACATCTTGTAAGAATCACGCCATTATAATGAAATTTATCAGTTTACTTAGTTGTAGAGGAAGTATACTCATTTCATTGCAATTACCAGTCTCTCCCCCACATTTACTAGTAATATGTCTTTCTGAGTTAGAATAATACGTAGATTATATACATTACTAAGTATTCACTTTGAATCTATTTTAAAGCTTTTGTTTTTCTTCTCATTTTTTGAACCAGAAATGAGTGGGATGGTATATTAAGCCACAAATATATTGTAACTTTTATTTAATGCTACTTAAACAAAGAAGGATTTTTAAAAAACCAAAGTCCCAACTGATAATTATCCTATTCAGACATTAGTGAATATGTCGCTCAATCCAAGTCGACCTTCCTCTTCAGAGGTAAGAAAATCTTTTTATGCTAGAGTACAATAAAAATTCGCTTATCATTGTTTTTGAGAAATTCTTAAAACGCAAAAAATGTGAGTCATATAAAGTAATGGATATTGACTGCACCATGATTCCAACGGCAGGTATCCCATTATCCGATTGTACTTCTTGTGTCTCTGGCTCACGTTCTCTGGTACTCAGAGTGTATTGAGTCATCCAATGCACGGTGCCTTGAAATCTATAATAGCTTCGGTTCCACAGGAAGTCTTTGTAACTCCCTTGCATGTAGTTTTGACTCCTTGCCACTCTCTCTCTGATCGTGCTCCTTGGCAAAACAATAACCGTGGTTAATCCTTTTCCCCATCTGTTCTACCTCTGAATAGTTTCAACATGGCTGTAGAAAAATGTACCAGCATAAGGACTATTTTCACTTTATTTTCATGACCACCAGTCTTAAGTGGAATCTTTTGCAGGGAGTAAATCTTACTACCTGCCACTCTTTTATTCAGTTTTCCACATTTCTAGACAAGTATTTCATCCCACCTCACACTTTCAACACCTTCTTCCCATTTTCTGTTAAACTAACTACAATCAGGCTTTTACCTCCACTATATATACTTTAAAATTTTTCAATATTTTTCCAACTACTTTAATGTTCTGGAAAAAATTAACTGTTAAATTTTTTTGGAAGGCAACTATGCTCACCACTATGCCACCAACATACTTATTGTTCAAGAAATATTTTTCACTTATAAAATATTAATATATTTGTAAATAAGGTCATATTTACCTCACTTTAGGTTTTGCAAATATTTATTAGTGTGCTAGGGAATAATTGTTTAAATACTGTGGTGTTCAAAATGCAGCATATAGCAAACTTCACTATCAGAAGTGATAGTGATGATTTCACTATCACTATCACAAACATCTTAAATTGTTAGGTAATATTTCATCATCTTAAGTATAGAAATCATCTCTAGGTTTTAAAAAACAAAGAAAACCTTCAGTTTAAGAACCGTTTTTATCTCCCGTAAAAATTAATAGTATTAATAGTAGATCATATTCAAACTTTTAAAGGTTTCTCAGATATTTAATATTGCGGTTTGAGTATAATCACTTAAATGTTTTGACTTTTATTTCTTATTATTTTATTTTAATTAATTAATTTATTTATTTGAGACAGAGCCTCAAGCTGTCACCCTGGGTAGAGTGCTGTGGCATCACAGCTCACAGCAACCTCCAACTTCTGAGCTCAAGTGAGTCTCCTGCCTCTGCCTCCCAAGTAACTGGGACTATAGGCGCCCG